>APFE030818653.1:0-27816 GCA_000404065.3 Pinus taeda | reverse complement strand
CGTGGGGGGCTACTTTGAGAAGAGCGAAAACAATCTTTTCCTGACTTGAAAATTCATGAACAGAAAAATAACCCTCTAGCAGATTTAACCATTTATCTATGGAATCTATGTCTATCTGACCCTCGAATATGGGAATTTCAAAATTAACTTGTACCTTAAAGGGCATGGCATTTCCAGAGTAGCTGCTGGAAGCCAATGCGTCGCTTCTAGGTAGCCGCTGAAGGATCTACGCAAAGCTATCCATCATCGTGTTCCTTTGCCGCTCGAGGGCTTCTTCAAGCAAGATTTTGATAGGATCTCCTGCTCCCTCATCTTTCTTCTCATTCGCCATGGGAGGCCGTTGGGATTTTTGAGGCTGGTCTTGCAAAGGTTCGACCAGTTCAAGCCCGAACTCCTTATATCCCGACCTCATTGGGGACATGCAAAGAAAAACATAGAAAAAGTAGACCGCTCTGATACCACTGATCCATATTTAAACAGGAACACAATAAAATATAGAGATAACCACATACACAAAGATGCAGTGGAAATAATTCTTCATTTCATTAATGGAAAATACCGAAATATGCTTACAACCAAAAATGGAAATAGACCAGCTAGGGCGATGGTAGCTTATCTTTGAGAAGAGATGTGATGGCTACATGCCTCTGAACTATTCTGAACTATGTTACAATGGGGCTTGAAGGCCTATTTATTGTTGAGAAACAATGGAAAACCCTTCACATTCCAAAACCTAACGCTAGAAGATGAAATGCCAAATTGTGGGCCCCGTTTTGGGTAAATTGGTACATCAATTTCCCGGGGTCATAACTTTGGCATACGATCTTCGTTTGACGTGTATGATAGCTCGTTAGAAATATCTATCTAAGAACTACCACTTTGGGAAGGGAAACATCGATCCATGTACCCATGTTGCCCCCAGATTTCCCAAAAAAGTCGTTTAGGGCCTTAAAATGACTCTGGAAGTTCAGGACCCGAAAAAACTGCTAAAAATATGTGCTACAATTTAGGAAACGGAAAAGACTGAAAGAGACAGTTGTGGGGGTCCAAATGGGATAGGTGGGTGGCCACCAACATCCACTTGGATCAGTGATGCTCATGATAATCTGTCACAGCCTAAGCTATGATGCACAATGGCCACATCCAACAGCTAGGAACACTAATAGTATGGTGTTGTAGCCTCATAGGTAACTCCTTGATTCGGATATCCAAAATACCGAGGGCTAACCCCTCTTAATGATCCTGCAACTCTTCCAGTGTCTCGGTCAAATCCAAATCCTGGAGAACTGCCTTCTTGACATTTTTCTGTGCTAGTCCACCTGCCTCCTATTGATTTCCCATAGGTCAAACAATAAGAACGTAGGTATGCATGAGAATGATTTTAGTTTAGTCTTGGAAACATCAAAAACACAAAACCATGTAGAAACTTAAAAATCAAAAACATTTGGTCAAAAACAATTTACCTATAACACGCCATTGAGCGCCCACTGGTAAACGCAACTCCAGATCTCCACAAAAATCCATCCCTGTGTATGGATGCTCCTCGATGACAACGTGTTGTCGATCAAGCCAACTGAAGAATGCAGTAGAAAATGTGATTGATTTCTAAACAATATGTCTAGCCATCAATTCGACCCACCTCTGCATTCATGGATCATTAGGACCAGCTACACCCAATGTTACATGTTGAGGTTGCATCAATGGAATTCTCTCTAAGGTAAAAGTGATTAAGAGTGATCCATACCTAAAATTCTTCATCTTACCACTCTTTACCTTTGTCAACCGTTCTTTCAGTGAAGAAAGTACAACCTCACACCACCTGAATAGAGTTGTCTTAAGACACTCAAACGCGTACTGCATGTATGATTTGTTCACCAGATGAAGTATCACACTACCTTCCAAATTTGCGATAGTGAAAAGGATTGTTATCAAAGGAAAATCACGTACATCCCTGATGTTTATTTTCCCATCCTTGCTAGGTTGTGTACCTCGCCGACAAAACTGACAAGTATAGTCCCTCACCGATTCACCCCCACGGGAAAATCTTGAAAGAGAAATGGGGGCACCATGTCTCGAAAACCCGGTACGAAAGTAAAGATCATCGATCATAATAGGGACCAATTTGTCCCTTATGTGAAAAGCCTGATTCGTTGGATCCCATGCATGAACTAAGAACTACAATAGTTCTAATTGTTACCTCATCCCGGATAACCTGAAGTATTTGAGCAACCCACAGTTTCTGAGGGCCTCAACTGTACCTGGATCATTTAGGGCAACCATGTCTTGTTCTTCATAATCTATTTCTTGCCAAGTAATAGACATTCTGATCTGATGAAAGCCTAAAATAAAACCATAAGCTTAGTTAGGATCCATTTCATGTAAAACAATTGGGGAAATTTTGGGCCAAACAAGTGAAACAAATTTGTGAAATTCGCCCAGCGCAGCCCAGACAAGGAGACAATGCACTACAGAATAGGTACCCTTCCGTTTAGGTGCTCTATAGTGTAGTTTTTGATGTAGAAGGTTGTGCTGATCCTAGGGCAAAATATACTAACCCCAGGGGCCTTAAAAACCCAAATCGCTTTCCTGAAACTGTAAAAGAATGACATGAAAAGAAAGAAGAGGGGCATATCTTCTACCTAGTCCTGACAGCATGAGAAATGATCCACAAAATCTCTCACAATTAGTTGCTGAAGTCTGAGATAAAAAACTGATTCAGAGCACAAACTGAATGGTAAATATCAAATGGTGAAAATGACATGGTAAATTCTTGTTTTATGTTTATTTCATGATCATTAAATGAGTAAAATTTGGTATTTACCTATTTTTACCAATGAAACAGGTATGTTTGATCCATTTGGTGTTGCTTTGAACATATTTACAACTGACTTATTGAATTTGACGTGCATGATCGTGAATTGTACTTTGACCATAGAGCATAATTTTATCTCTTTCTTGAGCTCTGATAAACATCTAAAAAGGAACCCCCTTGGAGTCCTCTTTAAGGTCCTTTTAGACTCTCTAAACATGAAAAGATTGTCGAGCACTTGTCCTTTTTAGCTTATTAATGGATTGGAAATGGCATCTACTCAGTATAAGTTTAACCCTTTTCTCGACTGAGATAGATTATTTATGAAAAAGTGTTGGGCGTGGGATCCCCTAAGGCAAGTTTTGAGGCTTAAAGCCTAGATTTTGACCAAATCCGATGTAAAGACTCAACGTTTTGTGGGCATGAAGCACGAATATTGTAAATGAGTCATAGGGTTGTCTACCCTCATTTTTGTAAATGTAATGTCGGCTTTAGAGATCCACCCCTGGTTCGTGGACCATGGAATTTTATAAATAGAGCGAGGCTCTAAGTTGTAAAGGAGGAAGTTAGAGAAGAAAGCAATATATGGAGAATTAAGTCTTATCTAAGTGTAGAGTCGAGTCTTTGGGTTGTGGAGTAGGAGAAGGCTCTACAGTTGAGTGCGTAGGGTGAGTCGAGTCTGTAACCATTGGAGAAGTAATAAATAGAAGTTTTACATCATTTCTATGTATCTTTTTCTTGTTTTGTGCATTGAATGTATCAGATATAAATTTCATTTCTACTATTTATATGATGCACGAACTTATATGAATGTGTTGATAAAGTGAATATAAGATAAAGTACCTATTTATTCGAAGATAACTAACTGTTATAAGAAGAGAAGTAAGATACATGATGTAACTTTGGGAAGTAGCATAGATCGTTGCTAGGGCAGTGCAAAATCACTTCATCCCCTGGTTAGGGCTGCGTGAAGGCGATTATAATAGATCGTGAAGGTCTCGCAGTTCATGACAATGCACAAAGTGACCTGCACAAAGGTATTAATAGTTCGAATAAACGGAACCCCTCAGACATCTTAAGGGTGTAGAAACTTGGTTCTAGCATCCCCCCATACTACTTCTGGTGAGACCTCAGTCCACGCTCCGTGGGCTATTTCCGAAAGGGCCAGTAGTACATGGATTTGTTTTGGGTGTGGAATCCCCCCAAGGCATGTTTTGGGGCTTAAAGAAGAAGTTTTGGCCAAGTCCATTGTAAAGGCTCCACGTGGGCGCGGAGCGCGAAGTCATAATACAGTCACAAGGTTGTCCGCCCTTGTATTGTAATGTTATGTCAGCTTGATAGACCTACCCATGGTCTGCAGACCATGGGATTGTGTAAATAGAGTGAGGCTCTAAGTGTAGATTCAATCAAGGAAGGAATAAAATAGAAGCATGATGAGTCTAAGGGATTGAGTCAAAGTGTAAAGTTGTATCTTTGGGTCATAGAGTAGGAGAAGGCTCTGTAGCTGTGTGCACAGAGGCCTAGTAGTCCATAGCTGAGTGCGCAGACACCTGCAGTTGAGTGCGCAGGGAAGGTCGAGTCTGTAACCATGTGAAGAATTAATAAAGATAAGTTTTACCATAATTCTATGTATCTTTTCCTGATTTATGCATTATTGGGTATAATTTGCAAGGTTACTATTTATTTGCTGCGTGAACTTATATGAATGTGCTGTATAAATAAATATAACACAAGGCTTATATTTATGCGAAGATAACTAACTAGTGTAAGAAGGTAAGTAAGATGTCAGGTGTGAATTAGGGGAATAGTGTAGAACACTGCTCTAGTAGTGTGGAAGCCCCACAACCCCTGGTTAGGGTTGTGCGAAGGTGAATATATCAAGGCGCAAAGGATAGGAAAGTGGACCAAATAAACCCCTTACACATCTCAAGGGTGTGGAAACCTGGTTCCAGCACCCCCCCATACTACTTCGGGTGAGACCTTAGTCTGAACTTCACGGACTATTGTTGAAAGGGTCAGTAGTACAGGGATTTGCTTGGTTAACTAACTCTGAATCTGGGTCAGGAACCGACAAGCCAATAAATGGTTTCGTTGCCAAGACCGAGATCTACATAGAGATGTTTAATGTCATATCGTTGGAATCAAACTAAGAAGGGAATTAAGGATTGGTTGGATAGGAAGATTCATGAGGTCGCGGCATAGGAAAACAGGAATCCACGACTATCAAAAGAAGAGTGGTTAGACTTCTACATATACACAAAGATCCATGAAATTTTCTTCACATCTTTCTGTACTAAGCTATACAAGTGGATCGCGAAACTAGCAGATAGCCAAGGAAGGTGCAAGATCGACAAACCTATTGTGTGGACTCTAGAATTGGTGCGCAGATTGGAAGCATAGGAGGATAAGATCTCACACCCTCTTGATCACTGGCTCGATTGAATTATAGGAGGATTCATTAATGAATTCATGTTAGATACTTCAGTCAACTACAACGAGGCAGAGTGACGCTTCCTCAAAGGACAATGAGGTAAGTACGTTAAGTCTTTGAACATTTGGATTAAAATTCTACTATGTGAAAAACAGGTTATGAGAATAAATTAATGTTTGGGGCTATGTGAAGTGGGAGAATCTTCAAAAATGAAAGTAGTGCGAAACTAGAAATTTTCCCCTTGATTTCACCTCTGTTATAGCTCTGATCTAAAAATATAAGTTAATAGAAATATACCCAAGAAAAAACAAAAACTGATTATAGAAATGCTTCACTTTATTAATCAAACCCTTAGGGTAGGGCAATACCATACATTCACACCTTAAGGAAGGAGAACACTCCACAATCCATATGCTTGTTCATACAATATTCTTTGACATCTCTCAATGGGGAGTCTCTAGCCTGTATATAGGCCTCATACATATAATACCATGGGTAATTACCATGGTTCCCTCAATACCATGGGCTTATTACATTATTGCTAACTACTTATGGTCCCTTACATGATACGGGTTAACCATCTTATTTATTACTATGGCCCGTCCCATTATTACATTATTCCCTTGGATACCTCCCTCTGTACCCCATATTATCCCCCCAGGTATACTACATTCCACCCCCCTTAACATGTTTCATCCTCAAAACATACCAAGAACAAAAATAATAAGATATACTCAAAAGAATAGTCCATTGGTACCATGCACGTGCATCTAGCCATCCAAGAGAAAGGTGAACCCTCGATCCAGCTGGTGTCTTGCTTACTTGAGATGGAAGATGACCCTGGCGGCTCTTCGATCTAGCTGGTGCCTTGCTCACTTGAGATGGAAGTTGACCCCGGCGACTCTTCTGTGTTGATGTGTACTAGGTGTATCATCACTCCTCTCTATCTATCATGTGGGGGTTGTTGTCCTTGTGGCTAATTCATTTCCATCTTGTTGGTTGTTTTCTTGCGGGGTGATGTGGGTAGTGATATGCTGAAGTGTTAACCAATGGTGTTTCTTTCTTTAATTCACCACCTAATGGAGCCTGATATTGTGGTGTCTTGTTTTGTTGCTTATCTTCCAATATTACTTCAACCATGGATTCCTCATCTGATGTATCTGTACCTATAACATTTTCTGCTTCAGCCTCCTTGGACTTTACCTGTTTTTATCGTACCAGGTTTGATGTGTGTGTTTGGTTGTCGACCATCAAGGGGTCATCATCTAATGTGTTAGTCCCTGGAACATCTTCTACTTCAGCCTCCTTGGACTCTACCTATTTATTGTTGGAAATATCCTGTAATGTAATTTTCTTCTTTTTATACCAGAGCTTCAGAAATTTCTTCTGCACATTAATATTGATAGTACCCACTGATTCCATCCAAGGGTATCCCAAAACAACATCCACATTAGCCATATCTGAAGCATAAAAATCAAAATTCAATACATACTTGTCCATAGAAATATTCAAATCTTTATAAACTTGGACCTCCTCATTATTAATTTGTGTGTGCTCCATATTTTTTGCTAGAACTTGGAATTTTTTTGCCAAATTGACATTTATAAGATTTTGCATGCAACTAGGATGTATGGAAACAATGATCTTCTCCTTTTGAATATATCCATGAACCTATAATAAGCATATACCAGTAGAAAATAACCCCACATGTTTCTCATTATCTTGTTTTCTAGCATGAGACCATTTGTCCGAAAGGAGTTTTTCAAATTATTCACCCGAAAGTTTGGACAACTGCTTGCTGTCAAGTGAGTTCCACCATATCACTTATTATATAACTGATCCAAAAATATAATATAATAGAAATATACCCAAGAAATAACAAAATCTAAATATAGAAATGCTTCAATTTATTAATCAAACCCTTAAGGTAGGGCAACACCATACATTCACTCCTTAAGGAAAGAGAACACTCCACAAGCCATATGCCTGTTCATACAATATTCCTTGACATCTCTCAATGGGGAGTCTTTAGCCTCTATGTAGGCCTCATACATACAATATCATGGGTCATTACCATGGTTCCGTCAATACCATCTATCTAATACCATGGGATTATTACATTATTGCTAACTACTTGTGGTCCCTTACATGATACAGGTTAACCACCTTATTTATTACTATGGCCCATCCCATTATTGCATTATTCCCTTGGGTACCTCCCTCTGTACCCCATATTATCCCCCTAGGTATACTACAACCTCCACGAGGGGATATGGAAGAGCTCGCGAAAGTCTCACCAAGAAGTGCGATCAATTTGATAAGGCAGAGGATTCCGCGCATACCACCCCCACCCACACCACCGCCAGTTTCACTGTATTCACCCCCATATTCGCCCATACCACCTCTGCCACCACCGCAAGTCAATATGGCAAGCATGATAAAGTTTCCAGTGTTCAAAGGAGTAGGAAGTGAAGATCCAGACCAACTTTGGTTCGTGATAAAGGCTGTATGGGAAGCGCACGAAGTCACGGATGACAATATAAAGAAGGTAACATTGGTTAGCGCTCTGCAGGATCGCGTGCTAACCTGGTACATTGAGAATTCCAATGATAATCCAAACACGGGGATCGTGGATATCCAAACTGTGCTAAACAAAGAATTTAGGAGACTGAAGTCAGGGGTGTAGTTGATCATTGGGTTTAATGAAATTACAATGCTACTAGGCGAGACCCCTTGGGAGTTGGATCATAGACTGAAGTGCACAATTTGTGAAGCTAACATGACGTTGATGAATGGACAACACCACAAATGGTTTGTAGCATCGTTAATGCCACATTTTAGGAACGCGTTATCACAACAGAGGCTCAAAACTCAGGTCAAGGCCTTAGAGATCGTGATGACACTGCACGAGACCCTGATACAGGATCCCAACCTAGGAGTTTAGCAAATTTGCATGCAGTTGTAAAACTTGTGCTTTGTGATGCAGAGTCTGAAACAAGACAGGACATCTCACCCAGAAGTGCGCGTCGAGGTATGGTGCATAAAGTTCAAGGGTAAGGGACATGACAAGGACCACTACCTAGTGTTCGCAAATTACCTCTCGGGAGGAGTACCAATGCCATTGAGAACGGAGGCACAAGCAGGACATAGCGCAATGCCTGTGTTGTGGTGCACGATTTTTCAAATAGGAGGAAAGCATGCTATAGATAACTACCATTTATTACAGAAGTACACACAGAATTCACAGCATTTGTTTTGTAATTTCTGTAGATCAGTGGGACATGATGGGCGCACCTGTAGAAGTTATGAGATGATGATGGATTAGACTCATAACTATAAATTTCACACCGAAACATGGCCTCTTGACTAGAACCCAAGGATGGTGCAAACTAGATTTTAGGGGCATGTGTGAGGCCGAGGTGGAGGAGGACCTGGAAGAGGTTGCAGACAACTGACATGTTAAAATTGCGGAGGGCCAGGACATTATGCCCGTGATGTTACAAATCCGACATGTCCATCATGCTTGTATTGTACATTGTTTGATCATGAGATCAAGGATTGTCCCACACTGATAGTGAGACTGCGCGACAAGGGAGTGCTCCAACTTCCCCCGACTTGGAACCTACAAATGATGAAGTTTGAGCCACGCGAGGAAGAACCTAATGTGAATATTGTGCTCAAAAGTGGAATTATGATAGGGGATGACAAAGGCAAAGAACTTGAAGAGTGTACTTGGGTTCACAAGGCTCCAATGAAAGAACCAAAGTTTGATTTGGAGCGCGCTAAGGAAACCTTCATGGAAGCTAGGAAGAGATTCATTTATGCCTCCACATCAGGAAGAAAAGATAGATCGGAGCCGAACATGGACCCATCGATGCTCACAATATTCTTGGAAACATGCATGAAGTTGCTGCGTGACAACAAGGCTGTAAAGGGGTTGTAGGAACTCATAAATAGATGTGATGGGATCGTGCCAGGAGAACTACGCGTAGTCTGGAAGCTCGGAAGGCACATGACGAGGACGTCAGGGGAGATGAGATTGACTGTGTAGATTGGAGAATGTGAGATGGACCAAGTGATTCTAGACCTGGGATCGGACGCAAACGTTTTGTCGAAGCAAAAATGGGAGTGCATGGGAAGGCCTACACTGCAATGGTCTCCTATCCAATTGCAAATGGTGAACCAACAAAAGATCCTACCTATGGGGGGATTACAGAGAACCACAGTGGATATTGAAGGAGAAAGCATGCTAACAGACTTCGAAAGGATAGAGATTGTTGATGACAACAATCCCTACCCTGCACTATTAGGAATAGATTGGGCTACTGACATGAATGGGGTGATAAATCTGAAGAAGCACAAGATGATCTTTGAGAAAAAATCTTTGTGTGTAGTTGTGACTTTGGACCCTACAGAAGGATAACGGTACATGGAGATAGTGCGTGACTACGAAAACGATGATGATTTGGACTATTAGAGTCAGTCTAGTTATCCCTCTGTCAGAGATCAAAGCTCTTTTGCATTTCATGATTAGGTGTCCCATCAGTTTTGATCAGTTGCATTTCGTTAGGCATGCCATAACTCTAATGGAGTAGTTTGTGTCACTCATTCCCCTCGTGCTTGGCACTGTTGGTTCAGGTCTATTCATTAAAATAAGTCTTCAAAGGTCATTTACAATCATGTTTTAAATTTTTAGGTCTTAGGTCTAGGGTTGAGTCAATTTTGTCTTGAAAAGTCTTATAAGACCAGCAGGCCAGAGGGATGTCTTTGATAGATCATCACTTCAATAATTTTCATCATTGTACAGCTGAATTAAGACTTCTCTTCAAAACTCTATTTTGAAGATAAGTCACCATCTCATTTTTGTAAAAAATGTCAAAATTTTCAGTTCTTCAATCGTTCAAGTGCAGCCTTGGTCTCCTTTGCCAGAGCATATCAAAGCTATCCCTACAAAAAATTATCAAAGAAAATCATTATTTCAACCAATTTTAAAGGGGAAACCAAAAAGGTTAGATCTATTAATTTTGAAAAAGTGTCAATGACCAAACATAAGAAAATGGGTTTTGGATCAAGTAAAAATAAAAAAGGAGTCTATATGAAGATATTTCTCCTCATTTGTAACCCATTCCGCATTCCAAGAGTGAAGAGCATCGTTCTAAGGCAATTTTGTGAGTTTGTGAGCCAATTGCACCATTTCCAGGGCGCGCGGCACATCAGTGGCGTGCGGCGCATCAGGCGACAAAGTCCAGTGTTATTTTGCACGCGCGCGGTGCATCAGAAGCACGCGACACATTGGGTGAGGCACGCGGCGCATTGAAGTTTATGCCCAAAACTTGTCCAAGAAACCACTAAAACACCTCCTCTCAAGCATCAAATCACAGGTAGGATTTTATCCACGACTCATTCTTGGTTTTGAAAGGTTTATGTAAAGAAATTATGCTATATTTTCCATGAAAAACCAAGTGTAAAAACCCTCCTTGTCCATTAATTTGCTGTAAGGATTTAAATGCCAAGATTTTTGTAGGGTTTTCAAAAATAAATGTTGCCAAGGTTTTCCTATTTCCTTTGTTTCCCATCCCCTATATTCACCAATATTTTCCCCAATAATTCCTCATAAAACCCTACACTATCTTCCCTCAAATCCTAATCCCTCCCTTCTACTACAAACATATAATCCCTACCTCATCCCAAAACCCTAAAATTTCAAATATTTCCATGCCCCTTCCCTTCCCTAAATTCCTTGTTTTATTTCCATTTTCCCCATTTCCCTAATGTTTTCCTTTTTTCTAACAATTCCTTTGTACATTTGTGTCCCCTTGGTCACAACATTTTGAGAAAAAGAAAAAGTCTACAGTCAATTTTGCACACAGTTGTATATCAGCATATATATTCCAGCTATCTTGTTTCAAAAGAACATGTCAAAGACCGAGTCAGTATATGAGCAGGAGTATGATAGTGACTCTACACCGGAGGTAGGTGTACCTAATGTGCCATGGACGTATCACAAAGGTGGCAAAAGTGGACAGCATGTTAGGGAGGAGCCTACTTCTTTGGCTCAATTGCAAGCTTTCCCACTTGCAATGGATTGTTTTTCGCACCAATCATGTTACCAATATTGTGAGATGATCTCACAAACTCAACATCATCGGGAACTGGTCCGTCCATTTGTCCTTAATCTATAGGATGGTCCTGTAAACCTTGCTGGAGTGGATATTACCTTGTCACCCGATACTATTGCTCAGGCCACCGGGATACCAAATGTAGGGGAGGAATGGAGAAAACGCCAGATGCTAGACAGATATTACTATGAGCCATATATCAAGCCCGGATATATCAGACACTTGAGCGCAGCCTTTCCTTTCAGATTCCTAAAATATGAGTTTGCACCGTTGATGAAACTCATCATTCAGTATTTCAGCTGTGAGGGCAGATTCTCGCGTCTCTATGCGTACCATGTCCGTTTGTTGATGCATTTCACACGGGTACGTATGATGAACATTCCATTTTTCATGTGTCATAACATAGAGAGGATGGTGCC
The DNA here is from genome assembly GCA_000404065.3 of Pinus taeda. Classification (NCBI taxonomy): domain Eukaryota; kingdom Viridiplantae; phylum Streptophyta; class Pinopsida; order Pinales; family Pinaceae; genus Pinus; species Pinus taeda. Next base: position 16,038 of record APFE030818653.1, on the reverse strand, counting down.
TTTAGTACAGAGGAAGAGCCCGGCACATCAGCACAGGAGCATATATCACTATGCATTGATCAAAATCATAGTGATGCATCAGTTGGCACATCAAGGTATTGCTTGGGAGGATTTCATCTCCCGTGATTAATTTTCCGTGCTACAACCTCCTCCAGAGATAGTTCATGATGAGGGAGGGCCTTCACAACAGTTTGACATTCCTGAAAATGAGCATGTTGATGCTCCAGTATATGTGACATATCAGAGAGGCCACAGGGCCTTATTTTCATCCACACGACGAGTACTATCTCCACCCGGGGTGGAAGGGGTCTCGTTGACATCATCAGCACAACAAGTATTATCTCCACATCATGTGGAAGGGGTCTCGCCTTGGTCTTCAGCACAGGTACAGATTCAGGATAGGGGCAAGAGACCCATGTTTGATGAGGGTCCTTCAGGAGGTCAGAATATGGGTATCATTGATGTTGATGCTAGCTCGCCTAACTCGGAGCTCAAGGAGATCATCCGAGAGCAGAGGGACGAGAATGAGTCGCTGCAAAAAAATTGCAGATGGCTAAATGGGTGATCACCTACTTGGAGTAGCGCAACAAATAGCTGGAAGATGAGCATGAACTTTATGAGCTGCGGAAGATCCGGGAAGACCGGGAATTGGCCTAAAGGATACCCGGTGATTTGACACCTATTCGTCGAGAATCAATGCTCATCCAGGTAAATACTCATTTGGAGAAGTTGTTGGTGAAGGCAAACAGGGACAAAGACATGCTTCGCCATATGAAAACTCACTATTGGGATCGCATGCATGTTTGCAAAGCGAAAATGAAGATCCTCAAGAGGCGTTTGAGAAAAGCACAAAAACAACGCAAAAGGCCCGATCCACTTCGAGTTTTGGCTGAGGCTTCATTAGTTGAGCATGATACATGATGGAGGGTCTTCACTCCAAATTAGGGCAAATTTGGAGAAAATTTTGTCATTTCAAAATTTTTGGCTTGCGGAATAGGTTTTTTGGCTCTACGCGTAGCGTGCAGCGCGCGACCCATAAGATGGGGAGGTCCAAATCACAAATGGCTTATAGTTTTGGATTTTTCATGATGAAATACACATGACCAGCCATTGCCAAGGCATTTCATCAAGTTCTGGGTGACCAAAAGGCTCAAAAACATCATGAAAATCACCTTTCTGCCACTTTTTGCACCAGCAGGAAGTACTTTTGGGAGAATGCACTTTTGGAGGGTCAAATGGACACAAAATTGGAAAATTATACTTGGGTTAGAAATTATACATCCAGGGATTTCCAACAAGCCAACCTAAGCTCAATTTGGATGCCAGGAAGTGCCCCAAAAGTAGGTGGAAAGGCGCGGTGCACAGGGCTCAAGCGCGCGACGCACAGGGTTTTTTGGCACAGTTTTTGTCCTCAGCTCAGCAAATGAAGCCAGTTTGACCAGTTTTGACTTGTGATGGGATTTTTCACCCTTCTTGTAATTATTGGAACTTTATGTTGTTTTGACACTTATTTACCTATTTTAGATGATTCATTCATAAAATAGCAAAAATTTAATGAATGAATTGGTTTCCTAACTTATAGAGGCAAGTTGTTTTGACTGCCTAGATTGTAGTGCTTTGTTTAGAATTGGTTGAAACAACTCCTAAGATGATGAGCTCGACCCCTAGAGGCAAGGGAATGTGTTGGCTTGCCTATATTATGTATTTTCTTAGTCATTTTCAGGGTTGGACTCTTGGGAATAGCTTGACACTCTATTGTACATATCTTATTTGCATTTTTGGCAAAGGAAAGACCAGGGTTTTGCAGCACTATTTGGGATTCATGTGGAATTATGTGTTGATGGTGTGTTTCTCTCAGTACTTGTAAGTTGTGTATGTGTACCACTTTCCTTATTTAATCTCCTGTAATTAAACAAATGAAGTGTTAAGGTAGAATCCATAAATTTGCTATGCTCTGCCTTTAAATTTGTTTAATTTTCCATGTTTTCTTCAGTTTAAGGAGAAGCCTTGAGAATTCCTTGATCTCCTTAGCTCCTCACCAGTCTGATATACCCATCTCACTTGCTTTAAGGCATCAAAACAATCGCCTATCTTGCCTCAAGTAGACCTCTACAAAAACTGTGCCTCATCCCCGCACCCAAAATTGCCTTTCCCTTGAATTCAACAAAACCTCAAAAAATCAATTCCACAGTCTTTGTACTTCATACCTAGCCTAAAATTAGTCATCAATTCATTCATCTCGACCTCGTTGATTATCTTTTGCCAATATTGACCCAGAGAGAGCCCTCTCCTGTCCTCGTAGGGCTAGCTACGAGGCTGAGCGTGGTTTGATGTAGCCTTGAGTCTTACCTTATTTCAGTCTAAGGTAGATTTGAGCACTAACATGGACTACATCTACAAGATAACTACACTAGAAAAAGACCGGGTGAATCCAACCGCGGATGGACGAATCTGATGGGACAACGAAAGCTCCTACACATCAGATTCTGAAGAGGAGATAGAACAATGGCAGAACCGGTTACATGAGGTAACCACACTGAACTGTAACATGATGATGAGATTGCTATGTTGCGTATCAATGGAGGTAAGGGATATTCCTATGTATGATGGGTTAAGCGAGGTGGATGACTTCCTGGAAAAATCTCAAAGAGAGGTGCCAGAACAGCAACATTTCAAAGTTTTGAAATGGGTACTATGCGTGATGCCCGCTAGGTGGTGGGGTACACACCAACGAGGCTTCAGGGACTGGTGTGAATGCAGGAGAATGATGCACATACAATTTGGGAAGCCTCAGATGCAATTAAAAAAAAATATTACCGGACGAAATGGTCCACGTGCCCACTTGTCCAGATGGATACAAGCATATGGTATGAAACCTGCGCAGATGTACACAGTCTTCGTGTTAGGAGATATGGTTAATAAGTAGGTGTGGGCAAGGCAATGGTTCAAACGACCCCTCCAATTGGAACCACAGAGTATGGAAAGACCAAATACGCAAAAGGTTATCCATGCATAAGCCTTTAACGAAGTATGCAAAGCGCTGAACAAGGTACACAATGCACAGTGGATTGATTGGAACCTGTGCGTACCAATGGTTCTATGGTATTATAGGACCATGTGAAAGAAACTGATGGCACATGCGCCTCTGAGGCTAGAGTATGGAGCAAACAATGTTATCCCCATAGAGCATAAAATTCCTAGTTTTTGCATGGCAGCATCGATAGATACGAAGGTTCACGGAACCTTGAAAGGAGGGGCAGTGCAGTTGAACGAAGAAGAATACTTGGGACTTGACGAGGAAATCAAGGTGACCTTAGGCTTCGAGAACTTATGAAATACAAGGTGCGATTAAGGGAGAGAAGCGCTCTAGTGGAAGTGGAAGTCAAGAAGCCTGAGGACGAGATAAAGGAATATTTTCTCGATAAGAAGACTAAGGTGACAAAACAGGGTGTGCACGATCATGTTGACAAATTTGGGGGATATCGCCGCGAATTGATCAGTTTGATGCCTTGGCTTGGACCGCATATTACTAAATGAATCAACCATGGTGGTATGTTGTAGATGATAAAGTGTGTGACACCTCCAGTAACAATAAAAGGTTGGTATTTTCCAGGAAAAGTGATGGATGACCGGATGAAACCCTATATAGGTGGTGCGACCATATGACTAGCTAGGGGAGGTACAGTCTTAGCGCTCCAGGGAGTTGAAAGGAGGTGTGGGACTATAAACTACTATGCCTTGGAGTTGTGTGATGTTGGAGCTATGTGTAGGAGTAAAGTGTCACATGGTCAGCGACCGCGCAAAAGGGGCTGCACTGCCACACGGGTTGGACAAAAAGTGACCATTGGAGTCACTATTCATTATGTGATGCTCAACTTGAGACCAAATGGAGCAGGTGACATGCATTTAAGGTGCGATTTATGGGCAAGATTTGGGAAAATATGCCAGCAAGGGAGCATTAAGGAACCAGATTTGGGGGGAATGGTCGAATTCAAATTCAAAAGTCACTATAAAATACAAAGGGCTGCCCAGCACACAACACCTGGTCATTTGTGAATTGAGCTATTGTATACCCAACATGTTCTGAGCAGAGCCTTATTTGACCTATGCAGAGCATTTATTGAGCCCCTAATTATGCGAATGATAGGTTTCTAGATGGAAACGATGGCAGTATCTGAGGAAGTTATGGAAATTGTAGAGATGACCGCCGAAGAGGCCGTGCAAGCCTTGACTGTGGGGGATGCCCTTGAAGGCACCAGGATTGTGGCAGAAATCCCTAAATCACTGCACACACCGAGGCCAAAGAAAGAAAAGAAGTCAATGATTCCTATGCATGTATCCTCGTGAAACCCATTGCACACCAGGCTAATGATGGAGGAGAAATGGAAAGTCGTTAACTTCGAAACTGACGAGGAGAAGGAAGACTCAGGGGACCTTATCATTGAAGAAGACAAGGATGAAGCCATGGAGGAAGAAACTGAGCCTATGCACCCTCCAAAAAAGCTTTATGCCTATATCCCCCTGCAGAAGGGGGAGGCAAAAGTGCCCAAGGATCTTAACGAGAGAAAGATATCTCTCTAAACTCCGCTCCTTCTAGACGACATCATCTTTGAGGGCACACACTTGGGGCAGGTGCTTGGCTTGAAATTTGAGGATTGGGATCTCACTGACCACGAGAAGTTTCCTCATCTAGAAACTGTGCAGCTTATGAAGCCCAAGAAGAACACCATAATGGGGGTTATCGAATTGGAGCCACAAAAGTGGTTACGAGGAGTGGAAAAGGAAGGGTTACTAAAACTGCTCTTGGTGGCAAATTTCCACCACACCCTAATAACAATATTCATCATCAGGCAGTTACTTTGCTTGGTGCATGGTGGGTGTTTGTGGCTGGAGGAGCCCATCCCCATCACGGGCCACTTAATCCATCGCATTGCCCAACTCCCATGCATAGGATAGGACCCCACAGACATCTCGGAGGGGAAGAGTAGTGACTTGGCCATCACAGAGGCCACGAAGAAGAAATACAAGCCGGAGAAGAAGAAAAGGGGCTACACCATATCCAACATCAAAAACAAGGTAGTAAAAGTGGTGACCTAGATACTGGCGAGTAAAGTCATGCACAAGTGCCACGTGGACGAGGTACCAACACTGGTGGTGGCACTTGCTGAGGAGTGCGCGGAGGGGGTTCAATTCAACTGGTCCGAGTTTTTATGTAAAGAGTTCCTAGAAAATTGCCATGAGGCCCAGAAACAAGGAAAAACATTCCAATATGCAAGGCTTCTGCTGTCCATAGTGATCATGGCAGGGGAATTGCCGGAGGACAGTTTGTTCCCCACAATTGATGGGGATCTGTCAGTGGTTGCGAAGTACGCTTTGCTCTAGGCCACGAAGGACGTGAACTGGATCTGTGAGAGTAAGATATTCTAGGTGTTCATGGAAATGAACATCAGAATGGGGATTAACCACAAGCCTTAGTTATCACCCACTATCTACAACAACCTGCAGAGTTTTGCAGAATTTAAAGCGGACCTCCATACCATATATATTAGAGCGTGCAAGGACCCAGCCATGCAATGGATAGAGTTACCCTTCGTCGCCACAGATGATGTAATCTTTGATGTACTAGAGACATGGCTACTGGAGTGGTACACCCCAGACATCGTGGCAATGGAAAATTCTATGGCATAAAAGAAGAAAGAGGAGGCCAAACTACACATGGCACAGTTGGTAGAGAAGAGAAGGCAGGAAGCTACGATAGCAAAAGTGCAGGAGGTGTGGGACATTGTGGAGACAACAACAAAATAGCAAAAGGCAACAACAATAGCAGCACATGAGGCAGTCGAGAAGGCGCGCGAGGGCTAGAAGTCGCCTTCACATGGGTGGAAAATAGAGGAAGAGGAGGGCAGTGCAGACCCACAAATCTTGTCAACACAACTGAAGCGCCAGTGCCCAAGCGAGCAGACGGGGCTGTGCAAGAAGGTCAAGGCATCAAAGTTGTCTATTGAACTGATTAACCTTATTGAGGGTGATCTACATGACATCGGTGAGACGGTGCACGATGTCACCTCCAAGGCCCTCTAGAGCTTCACGCAAGAGAACCAAATTTTGTTGGGGGCCTTCAGAGCACAACTACAGGAATTGCAAGTGTGAACTCCTCAGGCTGGTACCCTTTTGACTAGGCTCACAGTAGGGACAACTGCAACAGAGCAGATGCTGCATGCTCGGACAAAAAATACAATAGTGTTGCCAGAAGGGGCACTGGTGACAACAAATGATGCTGATAGGCCTATGATTAGTGCACTGAAAGGTATCGGGATTAACATGGATGCACTCCCATGGGAGATGCAATACGTTCTACAGGATGGGATTACTGCAGAACTACGGGCTAGGGAAAGCAGTGCATTGCAAGTTTTGGTCAAGCAAAATATCAACATGGAGCAGTTGACCTTGTAGCATAATGAAGTGCTGTCACAAAGCAAGCAGATGGTATAGGTACTGGAAGAAGCCTATCAGATGGTCCTTGAGCTGGCCATCCTAGCAGATGCACCAACAGAGGCACGCATCCATAGACTAGCAACAGGGGTGTACGAGGCATGGGAAGAAATGCATAAGGTTCAACTAGAGCTGAACCTTCAGATAGCAGAGTTGCGGTTGAAGGCACAACCGTCCACCCCTCCGGAAGTAAGAGAACGTTGCGCCAACGCTATTACATCAGGGCTTGAAGAGATCAGGAATGCAGTAAGGGACTGCACCAGAATGTTGGAGTCATTTGAGGTCCTCACGAATTTGCAGGAGGACCCTAAAATAAAGCGCTTAGAGACAGAGGTGCATGAACTCCAGTAACAGTACAACATCGTCAAAGGGACTACGTAGACAATTGCCCTCACTCAGAGGCTCGCACGAAAGTAGTAGGCCAAAGTGCTGAAAGAGTAAGTGGATGTCGCACGACACCCAGAAGAAGTTCTAAAGGCGCACATTCAACCTTGGCTTGAAGAGGCCTTCACCAGTACTGCAACAATTGAAGGCAAGCTCACACAAATGCAGGGGACATAGGAACAGATTCAGGGAAGCAGTTCTGACACCGCGGTCTCGGAGCAACGAGTACAGGAGATTCAGTAGGTAGCCGCTTAGTGTGATGCTGATCTTGCAATGGTTCGAATAGAGTTGGAGGGACTCCACGCAAAGATCTCTGCACTGATAGAGTGACTCAAGGGCAAGTCATAATGTTTGTGTTGGGGGCTTGTTGGGCATGGAATCCCCCCCAAGGCATGTTTTCGGGCTTAAAGCCCAAGTTTTGACCAAGTCCATTATAAAGGCTCCGCAATGTGTGGGCATGGAACACGAAGTCATAATAGAGTCATAGGGTTGTCCACCCTTGTTTTGTAATGTAATGTCAGCTTGATAGACCAACCCATGGTCCACGGACTATGGGATTGTATAAATAGAGTGAGGCTCTAACTGTAGAATCAATCAAGGAAGGAATAGAATAGAAGCATGATGAGTCTAAAGGGTTGACTTGAGGTGTAAAATTGTGTCTTTGGGTCGTAGAGTAGGAGAAGGTTCTAAAGCTATGTGCGTAAAGGCCTGGTAGGCCTTAGCTGAGTGCACAGACCCCTGCAGCTGAGTGCACAGGGCAGGTCGAGTCTATAACCGTGGGAAGAATTAATAAAGAGAAGTTTTACCATAATTCTGTGTATATTTTCCTACTTTATGTATTATTGGGTATAATTTGCAAGGTTACTGTTTATTTGTTGTGCGAACTTATATGAATGTGTTGTATAAATAAATATAACACAAGGCTTATATTTATGCGAAGATAACTAACTGGTGTAAGAAGGTGTTGTGGCCACCAACAAACCCCCTCCTTATGAAGTATTATTGATAATACTAAATAAGTGGGGACCCTCAGTAAATTAGTTAGTGTTACATTTTTTTTAGATGAAACTTACAACATCATGGACTTAGGAAAATACCTTGAAAAATCTAAAAAAACCTAATTTTCATAATGAAGAAAATTAAATTCACTCCTTAAAGGATATCACATCGTGCAAATAATGATAGGATACACCTTCTAAATGAGTTAAAATGACAAAAGGCGAGATTGCGACGCGAAACCTCATCGCATCGCATATACTGAAGAAACAATCACATTGAATTTTTTTTTAAAAAATCGTCGATATACGATATCGCATATCGCACATCACAAAAATCACATGAATTACATAAGGATTATAATGATATGCGATATTGTGATATTGCGATATCATGATACTGCGATACTGCAAAATTGCGATGCTGCGATGTTGCGATACTACGACCTTGCAATAAAAAACAGCACGATGACATTGCGACATTGCGACATTGCGATATTGCGATACTGCGACATCGCTAAGCAAAATCGCGGGACTTCTCCATCGCAGTTGGTTCTGGCTCATTATTTGAGAAAACATTTTAGCCAAGAGTTGGTCATGTATTTTAATGCGAATTAATCAGTTATTGTCAGTTGTTAATGAAGTAGGGTGTTGTGTTTTTCGAAGAAATAGCTCACGTAAGGTGGCATGTTTTGCATATCTTTGGCTTTTAAAAGTTTTCCTGTCATTAGTCTTTTATCATTACTTCCACCTCAATCTAAACTGCAGGAAAGAAGGACGAAGCATTATACAAGGTATTATGCAGAAAACTACAAGGAGGGAAGGCAGCGCTCCAATGTACATTTCAGAAGGCATACTTAATCCACTCAAGGAAGAAAAAGAGCCGCGGAAATCTTCTGAGGCATCTATCACATATTTCTCATATACAACCATGGTTGAATGGGTACTGAACGATGTTGATACCAGAAATAGACAGTTTAACTCTCAAGGTCAAGAGCTCACGGAACCACTATTTTTACAAATTTTGAGCTTTATATCGAATGAGAGAAAAAGGCGCAAGAGGTAAAAACCGCATCAGAGAAGCCCGGATGAAGAAATAGAGGTAGTTTCCGATGTACGATTAGCGCTTAGCGCTAATCGTGCATCGCTAAGAAAAATTGTTCGAAAAGGAAGGTCCCTAGTTACTCAGTCACCTGCGAGCCCCGAAAATTGCAAGAAATCAGCGATAGAAGCAAACTGGAAACAGAAGACTGAAGCAAATGCAGAAGCAGTCCAAGGGTTAACCAAGTTGAAATGGGATTTTTACCAGGCATACATGGTAATGATACATATTCATTGGATGATTCTCAAATATATCATCAATTTTATTGAAAAGATAATGCCAGCTCTTGCCAATTCTGTCTGCTTAACTCAACCAAAGGCGGAAGACAGTCAGTCGACTCTACTCAAGAAAATACTAAATGCTTGCGACATTAAGGAGCAGATTTAGAAATAGTTAGATAGTAGATTTAATTTTAGAAATAGTTTTTCTTAGAAAGAGGATGGTCATTTAAACCGAATCCTCAATTTCTGTAAATAAGTTATTTAGTTAGTAGTATTTAAACCCTTCTCATGCATTTACAGAAGGGTCCAGAAATTTATCAAAAACTTGTCCTCAGAACATGCACTTTTGCACCCTCAGAGGAGGTTTTGATGAATGAATCGAACATGGTTTATTTGATATTTGCATTTGATATCTGCTACTGATGTTGCGCTTCTGTACTCTTAGTGGATGTTAAATCAAGGAGAGATAAATCAATTGTTGCTTGAAGCTCATGAGTAGGACTAGTTATAAATGGTACTTTTATCTCTTAACCATTTCTGCTTATGCGTTAAAGTGATATTCAGTTTTTAGTTATTTATATATTACAGCATGGATGTCTGAGTTATCATTAGGCACTTTTGTACGGTGATAACTATTTGTTTATGTTTAGTGTATGAATAGCTTATTTATGCGATAAGTTTTAACAGTTGTTTCATCTAAATTCTTATACGAAGTAGCTCATCTTTATCGAATTATTTTCTTATGATAGCTGAAAGATATTTATTACAGTTATTGTTTGAAATCTTTTTAGATCGCATAGAAGAAAGATCACACCCCGGGTTAGCATAAATTTCGATGTTTTTCTATTTATTATAATACAATAGCATAGCATTAGATTAGATAGAAGTATTCCATTTAGAACAGAAACACCCATCTTTCTCACACACACACACACTGAATTGGGAAACTGGTCCCATATCCCCAGTCGAACCCGCTATACCAAACGGATAAGGAGCTGCCAACCAAGGTCCGGACCGGGCGGGTATCCCCCTTGTTGTGGACCCGATTTTCAGGGCCTTCAACATATTTGGCACTAGAAGGAGGGCCTGAACTATGAATGGCAAGTAAATCCAAATCAAAATACCATTCAGAGAGTAAATCGCCCTCACCATCTCCTCTGACTTCTCCATTACACTTAAATCCAGAGTTAGAAGTTTCTATAGCATCGTCCGCTGCTATAAATCCTGACATTTCAGAACAATCTGTTATTGAACCTCCTGAAGTCGAATCTCCGATTCATAAAGTTCAGCAATTTTCCATTTCCCCTCAAAAATCTGATAAAGCTCAGGGCAGTGTGACTTCGTAGTATAACCCTGCTCATCCCCTGACCAGACTTAAGAGTGAAAAGTTTGGTGTTCGGCCAATCGAACTACCTCTTCCCAAAATGAAAAGAGTAAGGAATTCACCTAAAGGGTTCGACAATGAGACTCTTTCATCAACATCATCCATCTCAACCTCTCCACCGCGAAGTCAACCATCTACTCATCCACCTCAGACCTTTATCAATCCACCTAGTGGAATCCCTACAACTCCTCCTCAATCATCTGCGATCATAATCACCTCATCTTCTCAACCACAGGGATCATTTTCTGTAAATCCCCCTATTAGCAGTTCAACAATGGCCCAGTCTCCATGGAACAATCTTGGGGCAGTCTTAATGCCTGCACCTTTGAGTCAAATACCGGCCCATCCTGAGAAATGCCTGCCCAAGTTCAATCCTGAGGCAGGCATGCTAGCAGAAGAGCACATAAACAACTTTATGCTATCCATCAACCTCAACGGGGTTACTAATGAAGATGTTGTTGTTCGATTGTTTCTTTATACCCTACAAGGAACAGCCAGATCGTGGTATTTCTCATTACCCTCTGGATCTATTACCAGTTGGGACATCTTCCAAGACCAATTTCTAACCAAGTTTGGTGACGACAAGGTCTACGACAACCGTTAATCAACGACCTATCCAACCTTAGGGCAGAATCTAGAGAACCGATTAAAGATTTCAATCTATGTTTCAATAAAATTCTAAACAAAATTCCTACTGCTTCCCAGCCCAGCGAGGAAGTGCGATGTGAATGGTATATCACTGCATTACCATCAAACATAGCAATCTTTCGTGGACAGAGCTAATAAAACAACCCTTGTCGAAAACATGAAGGAAGCCATAGCAGTAGAGAAATGTATAATAGCCCTAGAGAAGAAACCCGCGATAGAAGAACGGAAGTCTAAGAAGGTCACCTTCAAAGAAGAGTCCAAGAAGAAACAAGCAAAAGATCATTCGATTTGGAGGGATTGCAAAAAGTTCTTAAGACCATGTCCAATGAAATGGTCGACATAAAATAGCAAGTAGCAGAAACTTCCTCAAAAAACCCCTACAGAGCTTTTAAAAGAGGTCCGCCAACAGATTCAAAGCCATCCAGTGCTATAAAAAATGCCGAATCCGAGGAAGAGGAAGAGGAAATTGCCACTGAAGGGAAAACCGATGATGAAGAAGTTGTAGAATTACAAGGAATGTGGGATTTCATCCTCCCACAAGAGGAAGATCAAGAAGTATTCCCAGTTAACACATGAAGTAGAAATCAACTTGATCCTCCCCAAACTACCCCAAAACCAAAGAGCGCAAGCTCTGTAACGAAGGATAACGTCGCAACAAAGAAAACGACATCTAAAGCGACTCAAACTAGCCCAGTCCAAACAGATTCACCTACTCCATCTAAAACGCTAATCGTTTCGGATGAAATGGAGTACAATACCATAGAAGATATGAAAAAGGCTAGGGAAAATATCACTTTGTACGAATTGAGCAAGCTAAAGCATCAACAAAAGATAATGATGAAAGAATTACATGCTATGCCAGTTGCACCTTTGCCTGCCGTTGTAATTTCTCAAGCTTCTCAGAACATGGGAAGACCTCCAACTAATACGACTAACAAGATTGATCCAAATGACATCGCTTTAATTGGAGGTAGATCGAGATCTCATACTCCCCCTTTTCTCCTTACTTATGAATTTTTTAACAAAAATGTACATAATTTTTTAGTGGATTCGGGTGCTTCATCGAATATTTTACCGAAGTCCATATGCACCAAATTAAATGTTCAACCACAGAAATCTGCTGTTCGCATAGTTCAGCTAGATCGGTCTCAAGTCGAAGTCATCAGCGAACTAAATAAAGTAACCATAAGGCTGTCATCCAACTCGAAGATATGTCAAGTGATTGACATTTTAGTGGCTGATATCCTTGAATTTTATGGCTTAATTCTTAGCAGGGATTGGTCAGAAAAGCTACATGGATACTTCTCAACTGACTGGTCGCATATGTGGCTGCCTTACAATGGTAAGCCAAATCAAATAAAAGTTGAATGAGAATTACATCAGAAGTACATAGTAACGGAGTTAGAAGGGGAAAATGAACCAATAGCATATAACAATAGCATAATTGGCAATTATTCAGTAGATTCTTTTCTCGGCAATTTTAATGCTCATACGTCCCCATATTTAGAACATTCCGTCTTGTCCCAAGTCGAAAATTTTTCTGAAACGGATAGTTCAAAATGTATCAATTTTTTAGATAAACTTGTAAATAAATCTTTGTTTTGGAAATTATTTTTTGATGGTTCTAAATCTAACGAAGGAGCAGGAGTAGGATGCGTGCTAATTAGTCCAGAAGGAGACAAAATCATGTTAACATGCAGGCTCGAATTTGATTGTACCAACGATACAACAGAATATGAAGCTTTAGTTCAAGGGCTGTACAAAGCAATCGGGCTAAATAAAGTATCTCCAAGTCTTCGGAGACTCTGAAATTGTAGTCAGACAGGTACATAATACTATACATTGCCTGTCAGGTCATTTAAAACACTATCAATCTTTAGTTGAAGATCTGACTGAGCATTTTACAACATTCAATATTACATCAATTCCCAGACTCCAGAATGCAAGTGCTGACCTTTTAGCTAACGTAGCTTCTAAGCTCATTCCTTCAGAAGATTTTAGTCCAGATAGATTCTCAATAGAATTAATCTTTAGACCTTCTATTCCTTACAACATCACAAATTGGAGAATATTCAATGACGATCCTGATATCGTAAATTTCCTTACTTCTGAAGGATCCTACTCCAACCAAATAATCAACGAAGATCAACATGATCGGCAATTACAGCAAGATAGCACTCACAATGCTATACCTAAATCAGTGTTCAAGTTAGAAGACCTGTACGATTTGAAAGATCGGTTTAAAAGGTCTACCAATTCGAAGCTCCAAAGTTTGACCTTGAATTACGAATTGGTAAACCTAGGAACCGATGCCAAACCCCAAAACATAAATCTAGGCCTTGGCCTAGCCCCAGAAGAAAAGCTAGCATATATTCATCTTTTGAGACAATATAAAAATGTTTTTGCTTGGAATTATGATGAAATTAAAACATACGACACTTCTATCATCCAACATACTATTCCCATGATCGATAACGAAAAACCTGTCCAACACAAATTGAGAAAGATTCATCCCAACTTAGAAAATCAGATAAAAACTGAACTCAATAAGCTATTGAAAGCCAAGATAATTTTTCCCGTCAGACATTCTAAATGGGTCTCCAATATGGTGCCTATTATAAAGAAAAACAGAGATATTAGGATTTGTATTGACTTTCGCAATCTCAACGAAGCCTATAAAAAAGACAATTTTCCCTTACCACCTATGGAGTAGATATTGCAGGAAGTGGCAGGCTCAGAATTAATGTCTTTCTTGGATGGATTTTCAGGATACAATCAAGTTTTGGTAAATCCTGATGATCAATTGAAGACCACATTCAAAACTAAATGGGGCACATATTCATATCAAAAGATGCCATTTGGTTTGATTAATGCTGGTGCCACATTCCAGAGAGCCATGGACATTGCATTTAAAGGTTTAGTCAATAAATCTGTAGTAATTTATTTGGATGATATAACTGTGTACTCCAAGAAACAAGGCGACCATCTCAAAGACTTGAAGCAAATATTCCAACAATGTTTAAGGTACGGAATTTCACTTAACCCAAAGAAATATTTTTTCGCATTAAGTGAAGGGAAAATTCTAGGATTCATAGTGTCAAAATCTGGTATTCACATCGACTTTGACAGAAACAAAGAAATTTCTGAAATATCCTTACCTCATAACAAAAAAGCCATGCAATCTTTCCTTGGTCAAATCAATTTTGTAAAAAGATTTGTTCCATATTTTTCACGAATTGTATCTCCTTTACAAACTATGATAAAAAAGAACTCTAATTTTAAATGGGTCCAAGATGAACATGAAGCGTTTAACCTGATCAAACAGGCTATTATTAATGCTCCATCTTTAGCAACTCCGAATTTTTCAGAGCCTTTTATTTTATACACATTTGCCTTAGATAAGTCATATGCTGCGATACTTACTCAAACGAATCAAGAAAAGGCGGAAGCACCAATTGCTTTTTTCAATTCAAATTTACACGGTGCTGAATTAAATTACTCAGATGTGGAGAAATAGGCTTATGTTGTTTTCAAAGTGATCAAATATTTCAGACCTTTTCTACCCAAAACCCACACCAAAATTATAGTACCGTTTCCAGCGGTAAGAAATCTTCTAGTACAAAAGGATGTGGGTGAAAAGAAGGCCAATTGGGTAACTTCCTTACAAGAATATGACATAGAAATTAAACCAGCAAACATTGTAAGAGGTCAAGGCTTTTGTAAAATGCTAGAGGGAGCGTCACAAATTTCTGAAATCCCATCTGTAGAGGTACAGGTGTGCGAGGTAAGCCTAAACGATGAGCAGGCATTATATGCTGATATCATTTATTATCTTAAGAATGGATATGCTCCTTCATACCTCGATTACACTAAGAAAAGAGCTCTAAGATTAAAAGCCAAACAATATCAGCTCATAAATGACATTCTTTTTAAAATGAATTACGATTCTATTCTCCTTATATGTCTTGAGATATCTGAAGCTGATAAAGTTTTGCAGGAACTCCATGATGGGCCAGCAGGCGGACACTACGCTGGAGATTCTACTGCACATAAAATCTTGCGCGCAGGATATTACTGGCCCACGCTATTCAAAGACTCGCACAGTTATGTGAGGAAATGTCAAGTTTGCCAAACTACTGCTAGGAGACAGAAGAAGCCATCCTTACCACTACAACCAGTTAACATCGACCAACCTTTCAGTCAGTGGGAATTGGACATAATAGGTGAGATCGTTCCTCACTCTTCCAAGCAGCATAGGTATATCCTTACAACAACAGATTATTTTACTAAGTGGGTAGAAGCAGTTTCACTCAAGACGGCTAATGCTGAAAATATCATTGAGTTCTTAGATCAATCTATAATCACCAGGTTTGGATTACCTTCTGCTTTAATGTTCGATAATGCATCATACTTTTCTGGAAATGCAATGATTGAATTTTCACTTAAAAGAGGATTCAAACTTAAATATTCGGCCAATTATTATCCACAAGGCAACAGATTAGCCCAGTCTACAAACAAAAACCAAATCAGAATTATTAAAAGAACAGTAGACCAAAATCATAAAAATTGGCATAAATCCTTAATATATGCTTTATGGGCAGACCGGATAACGAGAAAAGCTTCCATCGGCACTTCTCCCTTTAATTTAGTTTATGGGAGAGAAGTAGTTCTTTCAACTCATTTAGCAATTCCTTCTTTGTCTCTAGTTCAATACATTGATGAAGTACCAACTTCCTCATTACACTTAAGGCAAATGGAAATAATCAAATTAGAAGAACAACAAGAACAAGCTAAGAAAACGCATGCTCATCA
>APFE030818627.1:0-11676 GCA_000404065.3 Pinus taeda | reverse complement strand
CATTTTCAGATCAGATGGTATCAGAGCTTGAGATTGATTAACTCCACCTTCAAGAAGGTGATATCAAACCTGGTTATACTAGAGAAAGTGGTATCAGATCAGAATGCTTGATTGACAAAGCAAAAGATTGCTTGTCTGAAAGGTGTTTGGGCAATCAAGGATTGATTGTTTGATTGATTGTATGCTTGTTGTAGATTGACTGTTGTTTGAGTTTGCAAAAGTGAAGGGAAAGTTATTGATAGCTCAGTCCAGGAAGGACAAGAAGGAAGAAGGGTTGAAGGAATTCTTCTATCCCAAAGTACCTCAAAGCAATCCTTGAAGCACAAGAGGTTTGTTGCAAATGGTTGCTTGGATAAGCTCTTTGTTAGTCTTGTTTGAACTTCTTTTTTTCATTGGCATAATGAAAACTTCTACAAGTGTATCCTCAAATTCCTCATTCATCACAAGATTCTTTGATGGAGACATGAAGCAAGACTTATTCATCATGATGGATAAGTTGAGGGAAATGTATGAAGATGGAAGGAACAGAAGCATACCTAGAGAGCAGTTGAATTCCGTGGAGGAAGAGAAGCATATGCTTTCTGACAAATTGCAGGAAATGGAGAGGCAAACTCATATTGCAAATATGAACTTGAAAAGGATGCATGAGTTAGAGTCACAGCTCTTTGTTGCCAAAGAAGCCTTGGTCTAGTATCAACTTGAAGAAGAGGTAAACCATTCCAGTTTGTCTTCAAATTCTTCTAAGAATGCTTATATTGGTTCTTTTGAAAAAAATATTAGAGGCATAGGTTCCAAGCTAATGTCCAAGATGGGCTATGAAGGAAATGGCTTGGCTAAACATGCACAAGGTATTGTTGAGCCAATAATAGTTGAGGAAAGGCCTAAGTATTTGGGTCTTGGTTATGGAGAGCCTTATGGAGAAAGTTCCAAAGCTACCATGAAGACCATTGAAACAACTCCAAGAAAGAGTTGCATTGCAGGCCTTCTACCTCAAGAGTGTGAAGATTGTATTCAAGAGGAATGAAATGGCTTGAAACATCATTTGCAGGATGCAGGTGTTCAGAAGCATACACTTGAACCAGGGAGTTGTGAAAACTCTGACAGCCTTGAAGAGATTGATGGTGTTCTAAAGGGAGCCACTACTTCATTTGCTTCACCTCCTCATGAAGGCAATAAAGGTGAAAGAGAAAAGTATAAATCTGGTTGCAATCATCTTCCTTTTGATTTTGCAAAGCAGGATAAATTTCCACATAGATATGGGAAGAGAATTGCATGTTCCATTTGTGGTTGGATAACCATCATGTTTCTAGATGTTGGAAGAGAATGGCTAGAATACAGGAAAATTTTGAAGGAAAAGAAGTAAGAAGCCAAAGGTCCATTGGACAAGGCAAATCATGCTGTCAAGAGGATGCACATGTGTTGTACTTACCTCCATAAGCAAGGACATCTTGCTGAAAAGTGTTGGACTCTGAATCCAGCAATGCTTCCACAAAAGCGGAAGAAGGTGGAAAGAGAAAATGGCAGAAACGGAAAGGAAGATTCCATGGATGATGTGTCTCAGGATGATTCACATGTTGATGCCGATGTGCAAACAAAGGAAGGACCTTTGAAATGGATTGGTAAGAAATGGATAGAGTTCTTATCCAATTAATATTGCATATCTAATGATGCATCTATTTGCATTTCATTGTTAATGGAATGCAAGTTGTAGGTTTCTACCAAGAAGGTGAATGGAGAAGTTGAGTCCGAGGCTCACTTTGTTGTTGCAACATTATATTTCATTTCAGCTTCGAAAGAACAGTGTGCTTAAGTGAAAGTTGAAGGATGAAATGCATGCATGAGCATGAGATGCATGAACACAGGGATGTAGATGTTTTCCTTGTATTTGAACATGTATGTGTATATAACTTGAAGGGATGATTGCTTTAACCTTTTAAGTGAAACAGAAGTTTGATGTGATATAGGTATACTATACTATAACGTCCTTCACATGTAACAAATTTTTGAATAACGTATACCATTTCGTCCCAAGGGTGAATTAGCCAACTTCTGGGAACACCCTTTTTCCAATTGACAGAGGAAACCCTTGACCTAGACATAAACTGAGTCCATGATTTTTCCTTAAATTGTTTGGTTTTGAAATACTTTTCCCCTTCTGGACTGATTCCCAATGTTTGTTCTATGGTATCCTCTGAAATTCTAAAAGAGAAGTTTACTATCAATGATTTCTCTCCATTGAATGTGAATGCAAACTGCTTTGTCACTTCTTCATTGTTTCCATTGAATTTCTCTAGAAAAGATAACTAGTGTTTTTCCCTTAAAATCGTGACATAGTCATCATGATATTGTGAACTATCAAATGTTTCAGGCTCTGCTCTATTGGTCATTTTTAAAAATCTCTGTTCTAACCCTTTTGTTTATGCTTAACAATTCAATCAGGGTTTTTTCAATGTGTTACCTCTTTTCTTGCGTTCCACTTAGCTGACCTGGTAACGCCCTTGATTCTCAGGGTTTCCTCCTTTAATTGTTTGGGCGGCGGTAGAAACTTGTGGTAAGCCTGTTTGCTATGCTCTCCCTTTATAGCGCCTGCTGTCTCGGCGCTCTTTGAAAAATCAGAGTTTGAAAACTCACATGGTAACGCACTTTATGAGCTGAGAGTTTTATAAAGTGAAAACTTAACAGCTGACCTTCACCCAATTGCTATAATGATAATGCAGTGTTGAAGGCGCATTCACATCATAAAGATAGAGGAGTGGTACTGATTTTCATAGGTACAATCATGAGAACACCATATACATATAAAGAGTGTTGTAGTGATGATAACGAATATATGTTTCATGAGTCGACTTGGGTCAAAAGACTGTTTTATAACTCCCACATTCAAAATGAACGAAATCATTTAACACTTGTCTTTCCAATGATTTACCACTTGTCTTTCCAATGGTTTACCACTTGTCTACTACGTGTTGGTACTTGGCCGATTGAAAAATGATGGATCGATGACAAGGTTTGATGGCCGATTTAAAAATGAGGAGTTGATGACATGGTTTGAAGAGTGGTGTAGGAAAAGGTTTGAAAATCGTAGTAGGAATATGGCAATAGGCTAAAGTGTGATGGGAAATGATAGCAGAGTGATAGCAGAGTTGAGTAGTTAGGAATGTTACAAGGGTGATGGGTATAGGGGTTTTTTTAATTGATAACAAGCAATCATAATCATCATTTTTAACACTAAAATAATTCAAGAATTTTAAATGTTAAAAAAAATAAAAAATTCACCAATACATTACACTTGTTGGTTGACAATGGCTGATTTGGCGTGCACAGGTAGGACTGATCTTCACTTTCCAAAACATGTCCCTTTGAAATGAAATTGAATATAACAGGTCCCTTTAAAATCTGAAGAACTCTAAAGAACTATGTTTGTGAAGCTTCTTTTATCCTTGTTGTTGATGTAGCCTTGATGATAAGCAACCTTTGAAAACTTTGTTGAAGTAGCCTGATGTATCTTGAATGGAGTCTTTAATAGGTCCCTCTAATATTTGTTGAACAGGTCCCTCTAATATTGGTAATAGTAACATAGTCTTCTAAACAGGTCCCACTACATATTGCTTGAACAGGTCCCTCTGATTAGAACAGAAAACAAAAAAATCTCTTTTATTGAAATACTAAAGTACTGAAACAAATTCTTTGAAGATTTACAAATGAGGAGATGAGATAGGGAAAACAAAATGCTGATTCTTCTGATTCTTCTCCCCCACTAAAGTTGTGACTTGTCCTCAAGTCATTATTGAAGTGATGAAAAATAGGAAACAAGTAGAACAAGGAATTCTTACTAGCCAAATGATTGGTTTTCTAGTAAGAATTCTGGGTTAGAGAGTGCCAGAGTCTGGTTTTCACATCTAAACCATTATTGTTTTTTTTAATTTTGATATTTATAATTCTATTTTATTTTTATTGTGGTTTTTTTTTTTTACAATGATCATTTTGAATGAACTAAGAAAGAGTATTACAGCTGAGGCATGCAATATCTCAAACATCCCTTTGCTGAGATCAGTGTGAATAAATCCTCCTTCGTGAATGCGGCTTTATGATAGAGTTTCAAAACGATGGCCATTTGACAGAAAAGTGTTGCCCTTCTCCATCAAATGGTAGTAAGCTTGATTGATCCATTTTCATATGCTTGAACTATTTCATATGGGCCCATCCAATGTGTGGTAAATTTGGCTTTATGATCTCTGAATTTAGAGTCAAAAAGTAAAGACCAGTCTCCTTCTTTGAACTGTTTCTTTTTTATTTGTGCATCATGCCACTGCTTCCTTTGTTTTTGCATTAGGATTGTTATCTCCTCTGCTTGTTGCCTCATTTCATCTAACTGGTTCAATTGCCGAATTCTCTCTTTTTGTGCTTCATTTAGAACAATTCCTAAATCTACAGCCATCTTATAAGTATGTATTTGAAATTCAATAGGAAGCAGTACCTCTTTTCCATACATCAACTGATATGGTGTAAATCCTGTAGTGTTTTTCCACGTGATTCTATAAGCCCAGAGTGCATCTTTGAGCTTATCTTCCCAATTCTTTCTGTTCATTGCTACTGTCTTAGTGATAATTCCTTCCAATGTTTTATTGGTAGATTCCACCTGGCCATTGGCCTGTGGATGGTAAGGTGTACTTTTCCTGTGCTTGATTTTATATTTTTCTGTGATATCTTTGACCAGATTTGAGGTAATGAGTACCTTGATCCGTGACTATCTCCCTTGATACTGCATACCTTACAAAAATTTCCTCAAAAAGGAAGTTTACCACTTTTGTTCAGTTGCCCGGACTAGTGCTTTGGCTCAGCCCATGTCACGTAATCAGTACATACTAGGATGTACATTTTACCTTTTGAAGTTGGATTAATGGGTCCTATAAAATCTAGAGCCCATTTTTCAAATGGCTCTAAATGTACTTGAGGCTGAAGTGCCATTTAATCTGTAGCTGCTGGTCTGCCCATTCTTTGAAAGCTATCACAACTTTTCACATATTTCTTGGAATCCTTAAAAATAGATGGCCAATAGTATCCAAGACTGAGAATCTTGAATGTTGTTCTTTTGGCTGCAAAATGCCCACCACACGGTTCATCATGGAAAGATTTTAAAATATCAATTATTTCATCATTTCTTACACATCGTCTAATAATCATATCATAACCGGTGTAAAATAAATCTCCATTAATCCATGAGTATCTAGCACTTTGTTTGATCAACCTCTTCCTTTCCTTTGGAGTAAAATATGGAGGTGTTCTTCCTGTGGATAAATAATTGGCTAAGTCAGAATAACAAGGATTCACTATTGAAATTGCAAATAAATTTTCATCTGGAAAAGAATCTTCAACCAGAACAACCTCACCTAGATCTTGCAGTCTAGAAAGAAAATCTGCCACCTGATTCTCCTTACCTGGTCTATCCAACACTGTAATATTAAATTCCTGTAATAATAACAGCCATCTGGTAACTCTGCCATTAGTGATTGGTTTATTCATTAAATACTTAATGGCAGAGTGATCAGTATGTACAAAAACCTCATAACCAGTGATATAATGTCGGAATTTATTCACAACATGTATGATGGCAAGCATTTCTTTTTCAGTGACTGTGTAGTTTAATTCTGCAGGGGTTAGATTTTTACTGATGAAATAGATGGAATAATTGAAAGACTCTTCTTTTTGGCCTAATGAGGCACCTACTGCAGTATCAGATGCATCTGTAAAGATGTGAAATGGTAGGGTCCATTTAGGTCCTTTTAAGACTGGTGTAGTTGATAACTTTTCTTTGAGTGTTTCAAAAGCTCGCCGACAATTCTCATTCCAGTTGAAAGGTGTATCTTTTGCTAGAAGCTTAAACAGAGGTGAAGCTATTTTACTAAAATGTTCAATAAACCTTCCGTAATAGCTTGCATACCCAAGAAAACTTCTTACCTCTTTTTGAGTCTTCGGAATTGGCAAAATGACAATGATCTGGATTTTTGATGGATCAACTTTAATGCCTTGAGAAGAAATATAGTGTCCTAATACTATCCCTTCATTTAACATCATAAAACAATTTTCATTGCTCAGGGACAGATTAGCTTCAATACATCTCTTCAAAACTTTTTCAAGATTCTCTAATGCATGCTTAAATGAATTACCATACATTGAAAAATCATCTATGTAAACTTCAACACAGTGATGAACTAAATCAGCAAAAATAGCTAATACAGCTCTCTGAAATGTAGCTGGAGCATTGCAAAGTCCAAATGGTAAAACATTATAGGCATAAGTGCCCCAGGGACAAATAAAGTGGTTTTTTCCTGGTCCTCTAAGGCTATCCTGATTTGGTTATAGCCACTGAAACCATCAAGAAAAGAGAATGATGGTTTCCCAGCTAATGTTTCTAGCACTTGATCGATAAATGGTAGTGGGAAATAATCTTTGAGGGCTTCTTTGTTCAATTGTCTGTAATTAACACAAACTCTCCACTTGCCATTTTTCTTGGGCACTACTACCAATTGGGATACCCACTGACTGTGAGAGATAGGATAAATAAAATTGACTTTCAATAGTTTTTGTAATTCATCTCTAACAACATCCTGAAGCATAGGATTCATTCTTCTCTGCGGTTGCCTCACTGGTTTGATATTATTGTCCGTATAAATATGGTGAGTGCATGTTCTAGGGTGAATTCCGTGCATGTCGGTGTAGTCCCAAGCAAATTCTTTCTGATATTTTCTCAATAATTGGATCAATTTTTCCTCCTGAGATGAGTCTAGGTGAGTGCTAATATTCAAAGTTTTTCCTGGACTAATCTCTATGGTCTTGCTCTGTGTGTTTGTGATAGATTGAATGGGAAAAATGTTCTGAAATGTTGTTTGCAAAGAATGAATGGTGCATGTTTCCCAAAAATTCTGTGCCAAAAGTTCATCTGCAGCATGGTATTGTTCATTTCTTAATTCTTTAGAAATATCAGGTTGAGAAAGGA
This sequence comes from Pinus taeda, assembly GCA_000404065.3. Lineage (NCBI taxonomy): Eukaryota > Viridiplantae > Streptophyta > Pinopsida > Pinales > Pinaceae > Pinus > Pinus taeda. The sequence continues at coordinate 4,679 of APFE030818627.1, read as the reverse complement.
ACAATTCTACCAAATCATCATTATTATGTTCTTGAAAATCATAGATTTGATTGATGCTGAAAATAGATTGAACTTCTTCCTTTTCATTGTATTTATCGTCAAGCCATAAATTATGTGCTACTGCTGGTGATTGTGTTGATGGGTAAAGAGTGAGTTGTTTTCTTTCAGTTCCTCATGAAATAATCATATTACCTAATCTACGTCCTATGAATGCATTATCAGTTGCTAACCATGGTCTACCAAGGATGATGGGGTGTCCTCCTAAATTAGATTTTGGCTGAAGAACTAAAAATTCCACTGGATACTCCCAAGAGTCCAATGAAACAATTATGTCCTCCAAAATCCCTTCAGGAATCACTTTAGACCTATCAGCTAGTTCTAGAACAATTGTTGTGTGCTGCAAGTTTGTGAGCTGCAGTGTTTTCATTGTTTCAAGGGTCATCACATTTATTGCGGCCCCAAGGTCAATTAAGGTGTTTGGAATATGTATGTTGTTAATGATTGTAGTGACTCTGGAAATACCAGGATCAACATACTTTTCCATTGAAATGGTGTTTGTCATAAGGCCAGTTAAATGTCCAATAACATGAATAGTTTGTGGATCAATTCTTTTCCTAGTAGGTTTCTTGAGGCACGGTTCTTTGATTGCTTTAGTATATATGGGAATGTATTTTATGGCTTGCAATAGTGGAATTGTTATATAGACATTCTTTAGCTCATCTAAAACATCAAACTGTGGTATAGACATGGGAATTTTTGTTTGGACCAATCTCTTTGGAAAAGGTGGTGGATGCAACAATTGCATTTGTTTATTATTGATGTCATCATTTTGTTTCCTTTGAGTTGGAGTTTCATTTTCATTTTCTTCGTTTTCTTCTTGTTTTTCAGCTATTGGAGGTTCTTTTTGAAGTACCTTACCAGACCTAAAATTGATATTTTGTAAAGGTAATGTGGGATATGATGGTCCCTCGTCTACATTATAGGCTGGTCTCTCTGCTATGTTATTTGGATTTGGTACAGGTTGAGCAGGAATCTGAGTGGGTCTAGGAGTTTGTTGGTTAGATGGGAGTTGTAAGTGGGGTGGAGTTATTGGTGGAGGAGCAGGCAATGCTTGTTGAGTGTTTTGGGGTTGATAAACAACTTGCTGCTAAGGATATTGCTGATATGTTTGAGGATATTGCGAATGTGGTTGATGATACTGTTGATATGGCTGAGAATATTGTTGGTATGGTTGAGGATATGGTTGATATTGTTGAGAGTACTGTTGAATGGTCTCCATTGTTGTTGTGGGTAATTTTGGTGTTGCCATGGCATGGGCACATTCCAAGAATTATGAGCATACATCTGATCTTGTGCAGGAAATTGCACATTTTGGTTTGGAAACATACCTGGAGGTGGAGGTCTAGGTTGCCACGGTCTCTTGGCGCCCATGAAATACACATTCTCCAAATCTGTATTAGCTACTTCCACATTACAATTCTGCAAAATCTTGACTTTAGATCAATGAAATATATCATGATTTTCAGTACAAAAGGCACAAACTTGAATGTTTTCTAATGGGCAGTCTTTCAAGGCATGTTTTTTCCAACATTTTGGACAAAAGACAACCATTATTTGATCTTCCTCTTCTTGTCTTTTCTTGGATTTCAGAGTGTCAATTTGAGTTCCTAAGGTACTTAATAGATATATTTTGAATTCTTCTAACAGGTTTCCTATTTCAGCCCTTGTGACACTTGCTGAAACAGATTTTGTGGCTTTAGATGATAGAGCTCTTTTTCCATATTTGGCTTTGCTCCTTGAGTACTTTTCACATAAATCAGCAATTTATTCGAAAGGTAAAGTGAAGATATCACCTTTGCCCATCAAATTAAGATCATCTAAGTATTCCTCTCGAATGCCCTTCAAAAATATTGTTCAAATCAGATCAAGAGACATGGTCCTATGTTTTTTATTTTTGCAAATTTTAAACAAATCGTTCCAAGTACTCCTCTAAATTTTCATCCTCTTGTTGATTCATCCTAAAGATATCATCTTTAGAATCTTTCTATCTGCAATAAGGTTGGTATTTCTTTAGGAATATTCTTCTCATGCCATCCCAATCAGTTATTGCATGTTCACCAAGTCCCATGAACCATCTTAATGCTGATGCTTTTAATGTTGTTGGGAAGAGTCTAAGCCTATGGGCATCATCTATGTAACCATATGTTCAACATACTATGTCAAACTCAAATAAGAATGAATCTGGGTCTTCTGAAGCCATGCCATAAAAGTTTGGTAGCACAGATGGAGGTATGTTTTTCATTTTTATTTCCTCATCTTCTCCTGGTTCTTGAATAGGCAATTTAAAGGTTGACTCTTCCTCCTCTCTTCAACCTTGATTTTGTGGTCCTCTTGCTGATCCATCTCCTTCCTCAGCCATTTTGATAGGTTCCTCTGTTGATTTAATTTCTTGTTTAGTGTCACTTGTTTCAAAGAGAAGTTGTTCTAGTGATTTTTCTCCTTCTTGAGATTTTTCAAAGTCAATAGGTTCAAGGAGAGATTGTTGAATTATTGTGCTACTTTCTCTTTTTATAGAGGATTCAGGGATATGTTTCTTCTATGATTCGTGTGCCAATAGAATTTGTCTCTCAATAAGTGTGAGTCTTTGCCCTGATTTTTGTTTATTCTCTAATTTTTGTATGCTGACTTTCCCAGCTGGTGTTGTGTGTTCAACTTTTCCTAAAGGGTCCGCTCCTAGTGGTGAATTAGTTTTTGGATGGGGGGTTTTTATGAATCTACCTTTATCATCTCTAGATCTAGACATAAGTAAACATGGCTTCTAAAATGATGAATTAAAATTAAATCTATGTTTTTTGTTTTTTTTATATTTTTTTATATTTTGTTTTTAGAAATCCTCTAGCTACGCCTCCCCGGCAACAGTGCCAAAATGTAGTGAACAATCCAGGGGTCCAGATTAGACTAAATTTAATGTCAACCAAGGTAGATAAACTTAGAGGCACGTGTCTACAATCTATAGACCTAAAAGGATCTCATCTACCTAGATAAGTGTCTACTATGACAGGCTACAACACTCTTTTACAAGAGATTGGAATATGTTTCCTTTCACACTTTAAACACTCAGATCATCTAATTTAATTAACTATTCTAAAAACATAGTGTGTTACTAGTCTGAGTTTTCAATCCTCTTACAAGGATATCATTCACAAAAACTCTTTCTCGGTAACACACTAAGCATCCTAACAATCAAATTCATGAAAACTAAAGACTCTTTTAAGCATACTAAGACTCAAATGCATGAAAACAGAGTCCACGGAGATACTTTGAAATCAGTGCTCAATTAAATCTTTTACAAGATCTTGTTCAATAATTTAGCAATTGAAGTTTCAAGCTATCACCATGAATCATACAATAACACTCGCAAGAACTTCTAATCGAATTAATTAATTCACAAGCAAAGAAATGACATCAAATGCTATTTAGATCTAAAGTCTAAATGCTATGAAAATGAAATGAAAGTATACCAGTCCCCACGTAGGGCCCGTCCACGCGTTGATGGTACACTTAGAAAACTTCAGATGATGAAACCGTTAACACATAAAACACTGGAATGATGAAACGCTGCCTGTGATTAAAGTCTGGAAATCAATTACATGCAAGAACAGAGTTCTAGTAACAATACAATACAATACGTTGTCTTAAGTCTGCTCAATCCCTTATCCTTTATTCACTAACATTCCTTAAGGTTTACAATCGAATGTACATGCATTATCACGCAGATGTTTCTGCTTTTACAGTCAAAAAGGAGATTTTTGTTTTTTTCTAATCTCAACTGATTTCTAAAACAAAACGAAATCAGTTTAGGTAAATTTGGCTTTTTGTTACTTTTATGACCAAAAAGGCTGGGTTTGACCAGCATTGACTGTTACACAGTAAAATGTCACTGCCATCATGTCAGTCTCCCTACTGTGCTATAAACCACATTCACCTATACTCATGCTCCTCAAAATGGCTAAAAAACCCTCTTTGCCTAAGTTAAATGAATCATCGCGTCTGTTAATAAAATAACCGCGCTGACAGGCGGAAGTCAATGTTGCTGTTGCGATGCCAGCGCGGAAGCACACGTCTTTTCCGCGCTGGTCCCATTTTACGGACAGCGCGTCCTAAGTTTGTCCTGTTGAGCGCTGACCGGAACTCCTCTGTATTTGGTCTGCGATGTCAGCGCGCCAGCCTAGTGTTTCACCCGCGCTGATCCTGTTTGGGCGAATTTGTTCTAACAACCAGCCTTCCAGATCCCTCCAGACTTGGTTGTTAGCATTGTTGAGGTCGCCATCCTTTCTCTGGCATGTCTGTTCGACTGACCATCCACTTATCTTGGGGGAAAACTCATCCTTTACCTATTCATGGAGACTCCTTCTCTTTATAAGCCTCCTCCATTGCCCATGAGCAGCTAGTTTGGAACATATAGACTTTGATTGAGGAATTCTTAGTGCATTTTAGTGTTGCTCTTTGTAGGCATTTGGTGTGTTGTGTGAGGATTGCTTTGAGCTTGAGGAAGGTCATGAGCTTGTTGCCTTGTATGTGAGAGAGAGACCTTTTCACTTAGGAGATTTGCTCCAAAGGTGAATTCTTGGAAGATATGCTGGCTGGACCCTCTAGAGAAGGACTCAGCGTCAGGACTT
>APFE030818613.1:31913-46330 GCA_000404065.3 Pinus taeda | reverse complement strand
GTCAAAGGAATAGATATTTTTAATTTGGAAATTTCATTTTCCAAACTAAATGCTGAAACTTTTTCGACTTCTTTGACCGGAACCTCTCTCCTATCTTTGATTATAGCTGCCTGATTCGTCCTTTCTATTGCTGATATCTTGCTAGTTGTGGGATAAATTGTCTCTTTTCCTTTCTTCGGCGGTATTGGTGAATCCGTCTTTGGTGCTATAGCTTCTTTTCTTTTCTGAATGGGATTGATGGGCACATCTCGGTTTCTCAATGAATACTGCTTCTGTTGAGTGGACAAGGCATTCAAATATCCTCTTTGGTAATCATCTAAATCTGCATCATTAGCTAAGATGAAATCTTCATCTTGCTGGGCGCCTGAACTTTCTCCATACTCTTCTTCTTCGGTGATGTAAATGGGCATATCTTCAGGAGTAAAGAAGTGGTTTTGGTCCCCTGCTACATCAGCATCTTCATCTGAATCTTGACTCAAAAAATTCTGCAAAAGAGGAGTCCTGATTGGTTGCTGGGCTACCGGCTCTTGTACTCTTGGTTCACGCTGCTTAATTCTATACTGAGGTTGTTGTTGGCCACGGTAATTTGGATTACGAATCTGCGGTTCTGATTTGTCAAGGCTCAATATTTTGAACATCTCACGAAGCCAAGGTGGTTCTGATGATGTAGATTCTTCCTTTATAGTCACTCTTTTCTCTGCCTTCAAACGTGCTCTCTTGTTGTTCAGATTTGCCTCAACATTGACAGCAATCTTTTGCATATCCTCTAAAGTAGGCAGATCTCTATCCCGTAATGAATAAGCCATCTCCGGATCAAAGCCATATGGGAATTTGAGAAGAGCTGATTTTCTAGATGGTCTTAAATCATCTGGAATAGCATTGTAAACTCTATTGAACCTGATAATGTAGTCTTGGACAGACTCACCATGATTGTGTTTGATATTAGTGTACTCGGCATTGATCTGAAGCGGATCCTTTCTGAGTTCCCAACGGTCTAGAAACTGCTTCTGAAGTTCAGCCAACATAGGTATACTTCTAGCTCCCAAGCCTCTGAACCATTTTCTTACCTCTCCTCCGAATGTTTGTACAAACAATCACATAGTTACATCCTCTTCATCAATCTCATATAAATCATAAAAATTTGTCATTTTGTCTATGTGCTGCTGAGCGGACACACTTTGAGGAGTGCCATCAAATAAAGGAATCTTACTCTGATAGTCAGTGGGCATATCATGCAATTGCTGAGGTAAAGCAAGAGGTGCGAAACGAGCAGCCATTGCTCTTGGTGGATTTACTCTAGGTGTTGTTGGCGGAGTAGATGTCGCTACTGTATGAGGAGTATGCAGAGGTGTATGCGAAGGAGAAGCGATGTGGGATGAAGGAGGGGAATTATCTGCAGATTCGGAATAAGTAATTATAGGTTGCACAGGAATCGTGGGAATGAAAGGTGGTTCTGTAGGAATTCTAGAAGTAGATGCCGTGACGGTGGATCCAATGTTTGCATATACAGCTTCTAAGAACTCAGCAAGATTAGCAGCTTGGATGTTGGTTTGAAGGTGCCTCAAGATAAAATTGTCAATTAATTTATTGTGCCTCTCAAATTCTAGAGCTACAGCAAAGTCAAGATTTGGAACAATAGAATCAAGAGCGTTTTCAGACTTGGTTTTAAACAATCAAAATTCAAACCTTGCGTCGAAAGGAAGTTCTTCAAGGTATTCAAAACTTGCGGGACATGAATGAGATTTAACCAAGGGAGTCGCCGAGCTTTCTTGACGGAGGATTTTTCGAATCAAATTTGGATTTTCGTAAATAGGAGGTGGATTCAGATCTGGATTAGCTCTTGTATGTCTTTTTGAAGCCAGTGTGCTTATCAGAAGATCAAAGGAACTAAAATAGTTCAGCCAATCATTTGCTAGACTCAATCATCCAAGGGTCTAGAACGAACAAAAGTACTGGGGTGATTTGCGAATCAAGTTTTCACAAGCTAACCGAAGATTGACTGAAGCAGCATTTATCTACTTCTGCTTATGCATAGCAAGAGCGTTTCGAAAGCTACCTGGCGTGACTTCAGACTCCGTGTAAGACTTGTGAAATAAACTCATCAACACGCAAACCATTTGAGATTTCTTCCCCAGTATGGTCGCCACTATGTTAGCGCTCAAATCTACCTTAGGCTGAAATAAGGTAAGACTCAAGGCCACATCAAACCACGCTCAGCCTCGTAGCTAGCCCTACGAGGACAGGAGAGGGCTCTCTCCGGGTCAAACTCGGCAAAAGATAATCGAAAAGGCTCAAGATGACCGAATTGATGACTGATTTTAGGCTAGGTATGAAGTACAAAGAGTTTAGAAATGATTTTTGATGATTTTGTTGAATTCAGGGGAAAGGCAAATTTGGGTGCGGGGATGAGGCGTAGTTTTTGCAGAGATCTACTTGGGGCAAGATAGGCGATTGTTTTGATGCATTAAAGCAGGTGAGATGGGTAGATCAGACTAGTGAGGGGCTAAGGAGAGCAAGGGAGTCTCAAGGATTCTCCTTAAACTGAAGAAAACATAGAAGATTAAACAAATTTAAAGGCAGAGCATAGCAATTTCATGGATTCTACCTTAACACTTCATTTGTTTAATTACAGAAGATTCAATAGAGATAATGATGCACATACACAACTTACAAGTACTGAGAGAAACACACAATCAGCCCATAAAGCCACATGGATCCCAAATAGTGTTGCAAAACCCTGGTCTTTCCTTTTCCAAAAATGCAGATAAGATATGTACAATACAGTGTCAAGCTATTCCCAAGAGTCCAACCCTGAAAATGACTAAGAAAATACATAATATAGGCAAGCTAACACATTCCCTTGCCTCTAGGGGTCTAACTCATCATCCTAGGATCTGTTTCAACCAATTCTAAACTAAGCACTACAATCTAGGCAGTCAAAACAACTTGCCTCTATAAGCTAGGAAACCAATTCATTCATTACATTTTTGCTATTTTATGAATGAATCATCTAGAATAGGTAAATAAGTGTCATAACAACATAAATATCCAATAATTACATCAAGGAGGGTGAAAAATGCCATCACAAGTCAAAACAGGTGAAACTGGCTTGATTCGCTGAGCTGAGGAGGAAAACTGAGTCAAAACACCCTGTGCGCCGCGCGCCTGAGCCCTGTGCGTCGTGCGCCTTTGCAGATACTTTTGGGGCACTTCCCGGCATCCAAATTGAGCTTAGGTTGGCTTTTTGGAACGGCCTGGATGTCTACTTTCTAACCCAAGTGGAATTTTCCAATTTGGTCTCCATTTGACCCTCCAAAAGTGGATTCTCCCAGAAGTACTTCCTGCTGGTGCAAAAAGTGGCAGAAAGGTGATTTTCATGATGTTTTTTGAGATTTTGATCACCCAAAACTTGATGAAATGCCTTGGAAATTGCTTAGCATGTGTATTTCATCACGCAAAATCCAAAAATGTAAGCCACCTATGATTTGGACCTCTCCATCTTGTGGGCGCGTCCTAAGCGCGACGCATAGAACCCAAAAACCTGTTTTGCAAGCCAAAAATTTTGAAATGACACAATTTTCTCCAAATTTGCCCAAAATTGGAGTGAAGACCCTCCATCATGTATCATGCTGAACTAGTGAAGCCTCGGCCAAAAATCGAAGCGGATCAGGCCTTTTGCGTTGTTTTTGTGCTTTACTCAAACGCCTTTTGAGGACCTTCATTCTCGCTTTGCAAACATGCATGCGAGCCCAATAGTGAGTCTTCATGTGGCAAAGCATGTCCTTATCCCTGTTTTCCTTTGCCAACAACTTTTCCAAGTGAGTGTTCACCCGGATGAGCATCGATTCCCGATCAATAGGTGTCAAATCACCGGGTCTCCTACGAGCCAATTCCCGGTCTTCTCGAATCTTGCGCAGCTCATAAAATTCATGCTCATCCTCCAACTATTTGTTGCGCTACTCTAAGTAGTTGATCACCCATTTAGCCTTCTGCAATTTCTTTTGCAGCGACTCATTCTCGGCCCTTTGCTCTCTGAAGATCTCTTTGAGCTCTGAATTGGGCAAACTAGCATCAACATCAATGATACCAGTATCCTGAACTCCTGAAGGACCCTCATCAACCATGGGTCTCTTGCCCCTATCATGAATTTGTACCTGTGCTAAAGATGGAGGTGAGAACCCTTCCACATGATGTGGAGATAATACTCGCTCTGCTGATGATGTCAATGAGACCCCTTCCACCCCGGGTGGAGATAGTACTCATCGTGCGACTGCAAATAAGGCCTTGGGGCCTTTTTGATATGTCACATATACTGGAGCATCAACATGCTTGGTCTCAGGAATGTCAAACTACTATGAAGGCCCTCCCTCATCATGAACGATCTCTGGAGGAGGCTGTAGCACGGAAAAGAAATTGCAGGAGATGAAATCCTCCCAAGCAATACCTTGTTGTGCCAACTGATGCATCACTATGATTTTGATCAATGCATAGTGATATATGCTCCTGTGCTGATGTGCCGGGGTCTTCCTTTGTACTAAAGGTACCATCCTCTCTATGTTTCGGCACATGAAAAACGGAATGCTCATCATACGTACCCGTGTGAAATGCATCAACAAACGTACATGGTACGCATAGAGACGTGAAAATCTGCCCTCACACCTGAAATACCGAATGATGAGTTTCATCAATGGTGCAAACTCATCTTTCAAGGATCTGAAAGGAAAGGCCGCGCTCAAGTGTCTGATATATGCGGGCTTGACATATGGCTCATAATAATATCTGTCCAGCATTTGGCGTTTACTCCATCCCTCCCCCACATTTGGTATCCCGGTGGCCTGAGAAATAGTGTCGGGTGACAAAGTAAAATCCACTCCGACAAGGTTCACATGACCATCCTATAAGTTAAGGACAAATAGACGGACCAGTTCCCGTTGATGCTGAGTTTGTGAGATCATCTCACAATATTGGTAACATGTTAGGCGCCGAAAAAAATCCATTGCAAGCGGGCAAGCTTGCAATTGAGCCAAAGAGGTAGGCTCCTCCCTAACATGTTGTCCACTCTTGCCACCCCTGTGATACCTCTGTGGCACATTAGGCACATTGACCTCCGGTGTAGAGTCACTATCATAATCCTGCTCATATATTGACTCGGTCTCTGACATGTTCTCTAACAATAAGGTGGCTGGAATATATATATTTGCTGATATAAAACTGTGTGCCAAAAGTTGACTGTTGACTTTTTGTCTCTTTATCAAAATGCTGTAACCAAGGGGACATAAATGACGGGAATTGTTAGGAAAAGGGAAGAATTAGGGAAATGGGAACAATGGAAATAAAATGAGGAAATTAGGGAAGGGACAAGGGGCATGAAAATGTTTTAGGGTTTTGAAATAAGGTAGGGATCATATGGTTATAGGAAAAGGGAGAGTTTAGGGTTTTGAGAGAGGAAGATGTAGAATTTGATGAGGAATAATTGGGAAAAATAGTTGGGGAATATAAGAAATGTGAAACAAGGGAAAAAGAAGCCTTGGCAACAATAATTTTTTAAAACACTACAGCAAACTTTGCACTTGAAGCCTTATAGAAATTTGATGAACATGGATGGTTTTGTACACTTGGTTTTCATGACAAAGATATGCTAACTTCTTCATATACACCATCCAAAAGCAAAATCAAGTCATGATTGCAGGCCTACCTGAGAATTTAGGCGTGAGGAGAGGGAATTGAGCGATTTCTTCGTGAATTTGCAGGCATAAACCCTATGCGCCGCGCGCTTTACCCAACGCGCTACGTGTTCTGAGTGCGCCGCGCCTGTGTTAAATGACACAGCAAAAGGTGGCCTGATGCGCTGCGCGCCTATGCTGATGCGCCGCGCGCCTTGGAGCTGACCCAAATACTCACAAATTTGCTACAAACTTGCAAAATCACCCTTGAATGATGTTCTTAGCTCTCAAAATGTGGAATAGGTTGCAAATGATGAGAAATGTCTTGATATAGCATCCATTTTAATTTTTTTCTCTATGAAAACCCATTTTTCTTATGTTTGGTTGTTGACACTTTTTCAAAATTAATAGGCTCTGACCTATTTGGTTTCCTTCATAAAATAGGTTGAAATGATGATTTTCTCTGATAATTTTTTACAGGGATAGCTCTGATATGCTTTAGCAAAGGAGACCAAGTCTGCACTTGAACAATTGAAGAACTGAAAATTTTGACAATTTTTACAAAAATGAGGTGGCGACTTGTCTTCAAACAGAGTTTTGAAGAGAAATCCTTATTCAGCTGTACAGTGGTGAGAATTATTGAAGTGATGATCTATCTACGATATCCCTGTGGCCTGCTAGTCTTCTAAGACTTTTCAAGACTAAATTAACTCAAACCCTAGACCTAGACCTAAAAATTTAAAATATGACTAAAAATGACTTGTGAAGCTTTATGACTTATCCTGAACCAGCAATGATATGCACGAGGGTAATGAATGACACAAACCACTCCATCATAGTTATGGCATGCCTAACGAAATGCAATTGATGAAAACTAGTGGGACACCTAAAACATGAAATGCAAAAAAGAGCTTTGATCTCTGATGGAGGGATAACTAGACCAACTCTAACATGAGCCATGAGTTTTTCTCAATTATGTAATATTTATTATTCCACAATTTTGAAATTGTGAAAAAATAATTATGAGAAATTACTCAATTATGTAAATTCAATCCTATAACATCTAATAACCTCCTTATAAGACCTATATGAGTAAAAATAAGGGTGAAATAGGATGCATTTCACCCAGCAACTAAAGTAAGTTAAACTATGGTTTCTCTCACTAAAGTGGAGTGGAAAATAACATTATAAAAGATACCACCTATTCGATGAGCTCAGAAGAGAAACTGATGGTTAAAATGCATTAAAAACATGTATCAAAATGTAAGGAAGGAGCCAGGATCAAGGGACTATATTGGAGAAACTCTAACAACCAAGTCTCAATCATAATTAGATCAAACCCAAGGTGGGAATACCAATGCTTGGAATAAATAATAATTTAATGTGGCCACCAAACTATAAGTTGTGGATCCATGACATGAAATTTTAGGACATGGCCATGAAAAAATACATAGTGAATCCATGAAAAAAATAAAGAGATCATATTCACCAAAAAAATACAACGTGGATGACACAATATACATCAATAGGACTATATAAACATATAAGAAAGTTTCCCCAAATTAGTCCTCAAAATACATTAGATAGTACAAAACTCCAACACAACTTGGGAAGGTTTTCTACTCAATCATGATTTTATGATTCTACATCATGAAAAATAAATGATTTGATGTCGAGCATGGTAGAAATAGTCTAATTACCAGTCATTGATGTATACCATTATAGGCATGAGTGGACCCACCAATCATGAAAATGGGCCCCAAAGTGCCTAGCGAAATCCACTAGGTGTGAATAATTGATTTGATATCGAACACCTATGGATTCAGTTGATCGTGAGTCAATGAGGTAACCCCATTATTGATTGCAAGGAAGCCTACAACTGAGGATTTATTGACTGGTTCCTAAATCTATATCTTGGATGAGGAGCTAAGGTTGACAGGAGAAGGTATATCAAAGGATTTCCTTAATGTATCCTCGATCAATCGACATGGAATAGACCAAGAGAAAATGTGTATGGATGAAGTAATCAAGTAAAAATGACACAGGGATAGCCGACACAAAGGGTCATTAAGAATGCAGATGGTCAATTTAGTTTTGGACTTCCCTTCAACAAATAGTGGCATGAAAAAAAGTGACCTAGTAGCATTGGCTAATGTGCACCATGTAATATCACACAAAAACACAAGAAGCATTGAAACACACTCTATAATGACTAGAAGAGTAACTAGTCGAAGTAGTAAAAATACTCATATGTATGATATGTCTCCTAGGCAAGCTAAAAATCATTTGTAACATACTACAAAAACAAGTGCCATGTTCAAGGGTTATGTGATTGATGCTACCATTTAAATAATAAAGTACCAAATTGTTCCCCCTCTCTTTTTGTTTGTTGGTATACCCTTCATATTTTAGTGAGAACACAAGAGAACACAAGTAAACTCAATAATGTATTTTAATTTAGTTTTAATGAGCTTAAAAAATAGGTAAAAGGATACTTGTTGGGGTGTCTTCTTCGTGGTTTAACGAGATTGAAGAAGAGGTTGTGATATGCTCAATACAAGCAATATTTCTCATGGGCTTTTAATGATCCCAAATAAAGGATAAAAATATGCTTAGTACCTTTATGTTTTTAATGAGCCTAAGAATAATACTAAGGTAGCTCATCTTGGAGAAACGAGTGGTACATAGGGTAGCAACTTGTTTTGAGTTGATCTGACTTCCCTAAGCAAAGTGAAATAGAGGATAGCAAAGAAAAACTACTCATTGTAGTAGTTTCTCTAGGAAGGGTATAAACACTAATCAAAATTAATAATGGGGCCAAGGGAAATTAGATTGAAATGACAAGAAATGAATCCAAGGTAGACCAAAATATGTAAATGAACAAGGAAATGCATAGCAACAATCACAAGAAAGATAATTAATTGGAATTCTTTCGTGGTATAGCCAGAATATGATAGAGAGGTGAGAATGAGGCTCATATTCAGAGTCATGGTAGGTCTAAAGGATGGATTAGAGTGATAAACTAGGGAATCCATGTAAAGGAAGGCTCTACCATGCAATTCATAATGTGAAAATAAAGAAGTGTTATTGACACAACTTAATGGGATTAGACCTAAGGAGCTTATGAAGATGGTAATGATGCATCAAAGATGATAGGGAAAGACCTACCCCTACATGCCAAGGTTAAGAAAAGTGTACCTAGGTTCTAGTGGATGTTGCACTAAAATGCCACCCTATCTTATAAAAAGCATCCAGAAATACTAGACCTGTTAGTGCCTAAATCTACCTCAGGCTGAGAAAGGCAGAATCTAGGATAACATCAAACCACGCTTAACCTGGTAGCTAGCCCTACCAAGCCGAGAGAGGGCTCTCTCCTTGTCAATCTCAGTAAAATATGATCAATGAGGCTTGAGATGACTAATGTAAAGATTGATTTTAGGCTAGGTATGTGGTCAGAAGAGTTTGATTGAATTTGATGATGTTTTGTTGGCTCAAATGTGAAAGGTAGATTTGGGTCCGAGGAATGAGGCTCAGTTTTGCAAAGATCTCTATGGGGCGAGGTAGGAAAATGGTTTGGTACTTCAAATTGAGTGAGATGGAGAGCTTTTAGACTAGTGAGGAGTTGAAGAGGGCATGAAAGTCTCAGGGATCCTCTTCAAATAGCTGAAAACATAAATAACTAAACAAAACCCTAGGTAGAGCACTGCAAATCAATGAATTCTACCTTTTTCCTTGTTTCATGTAGTTAAGATGAACATAAAGAGATAATGGCATACATAAAACACATGTAAACTTGCAATTACAGAAGGAACACAATACCAAATCAAGCTGCCACAAGAATCCCATAAAGTGCTGCAAACCCTGGTCTATTCCTTTGCCAAACTGCTGAAATGAGTATACAATAAAGCTCCAAGCTTTCCCAAAAGTCCAACCTTTACAAATGACTGAAAATCTACTAGATATAGGGATCAAACAACTCATGCTATGCTTTAGGGGTCGATTTCATGAGTTTAGGAGCTGTTTCAACAAGATCTAAACTAAGAAGTGAAAAGTAGGCAGTGAAACAACATGCCTCTAAAACCTAGGAAACTGATTCATTCAGTTGCAAACTACTTTTTCATGGATGAATCTACCTCTATGAGTGAAAATTTAGCATAATTACATCAAAATCCATCAAGTAACATTAAATTACATCATGAGTTTGACTATTATAAATAGAAAAGTCAAACTGTGAAGAAACTAGGCGAAAAACATAGTTTTTTTGCCAAAATGAGTCATCCTATGCACCGCGTTGATTTCCCTATGCGTAGCACCTTTTTGCAGCTGATTTTGGAGGCCTTCCTATGCACAAAATTTGCTCCAAGTGGGCTTGTTAGAAAGGTATACCTATCTACTTTCCAGAACAAGTGGAATTTCTAACTTTGACCTCCATTTACCCCTCCAAAACTGAGTTCCCCAAACACTGCTTCCTGTGTGTCCAAAAAGGGGCAGAAAGGTAATTTTTGAGGTGTTTTTTACCTTTTCGGAAGCTCAAAACCCATCAGAATTTCTTGGACATGTGAGGGAATTCATATTTTTCTATGAAAAATCAAAAAATTCTGATTTTTCCTCAAAAGGAGGTCTCTAGCAAAAGCGCACACTAAGTGGCGCGACACATTAGGCAGAAAAAATTGTTTTTTAGGCCAAAATTTTCAAAATTGACCAAAAGTATCCCAAATTTCCTAAAATTTGGGCTGAGTGTCCTGCATAAAGTGCTATGTTGGGTTATGGAAGCCTTAGCCAAAATCTTGAGCTTTTCTTGCTCTTTCCTCTTCCTCAAAGCTTTCCTCAACTTGGCCTTCAAAGTCCTATTTCTCACTTGGCACACCTTGTCTCTCGCCAAGTAGTGGTATGCCATGTTCCTCAACATATTTTTCTCTTTTTTGGCTTTCTCCAGCATCTTTTCCAAGTGCATGTTTGTCACCTCGAGCCAAGATTCACGATCAGCTTGAATTTCCCTTTCAAGTGTTGTCAATTTGGTTTTCCTCCTCTTGGCAACTTGTCAATTTTCTTTATGTTTTTGAGCTCCATGGATGAGTGGGACTGATGAGGGGAGGATTTGATGCTAGCTATAGGGTTTTTGGGAATGAAAGGATTTAGGGAATAAAATTTAGGGATTAGGGATATTTGATTAGGGTTTGAGATAGTGGGAGTAAGGATTTAGGGTTGGTAGTTTAGGGATATGGGGAATATGGAAAAGGTAAATATAAATGAAAAGGGAGGGAGAAAATGAACTGAGGGAGTGAGGGAATGAGTGAGTGAGAATGATGGGAGTGGGATTTAGCAACAAAAAATGCAATTTATAAACCCTATGCAATGTTTTTTCATCAAACTGCAAGGAACTAGGGTTTCAATATTTCCCTATTAAATCACCAAGAACACTGAGACAAACTCATGCATTGAGCATATTGGAGTGTGAACTTACTTGGGCAATGAGGAATTTACAATTTTGGGAGCTTTGGAGGAATATTTGAATGATTTCAAGCCTTGAAGTCCTGTGCGTTGTGCTGCCTCAATGCGTCGGGCCCGTTATAAAAATACACTGTAAATCACTACCCAATGCGCTGTGTTGGCTCAATGTGTCGCGCTCTAACCCAGGTGCATCACGCTTTTTGAAGGAGACTTTTGGAGGCCTTTCTGGTGTCCAAATTGGGCACAAGATAGCTCGTTGGAAATCTTATTGAGTATACTTTCCAACACAACTTGAATTTTTCAATTTGGAGTTCATTTGCCCTGTCAAAAGTGAAATCTCCCAATACTGGGCAAAATGTGCAAAATGAAGCTACCTAAAGGCAGAGTGTTGTTGCAGTCAACTTTTGAAGGTCTTATTCAACTCCAAATTGAGTTCATGATAGCTCACTGGAAATAATTTGTGTCTATTTATCATTTGACTCATCAATAAAGTCATTAGGCCAACCAAGCTAGGAGAAATCTTGATTTTCCCAAGGTCACTTTAGAGGTGCATCAATTCTCCTGAGGCAACTGTATTTTTGACATTTCTCTAAAACCATGAAACCTGTGTAAAACATGAAGGATTTTTTTCTTCCTTGGCCTATTATGGACAAAAACCTCTCTCAGTTTTCCAAAATTCATCTTTTCTTGCTCAGAAACATCATTGGAGTAAAACCTATCCCGATGTGTGGAACAGGGGATTTGTCGAAATGAAGTGAAATCAAGGGCATAAGGGGCTTCTAAATTCTTAAGAAAATTTTGGGAAGTAGGGAGGGATGTTAGGAAGTAGGGGAAAGTGGAATTTCAAATATTGAGTGAGGGGAAGAGGTCCAAAATGGCAAAACACAGGTCTAGCCTAGAAAATTGTCAAGTTGTAGCAATAAACTAGGGTTTGTGCGAAAATGAGGAATTTGAGGGATATCAGTGATGGGAAGTGTTTAATAAGGTACATTAAATATAGGGGAAGGTATATGAACATCAGGATACAATTTTTGCTGATGATTGATCATCCAAGAGAAATTACCCTCAAAACCCTAGAAGAGAGAAATGAACCTTACCTAGGCGCAATTGAAGCATGAACAAGGTGTAAAATGACCCATTGGAACTTGCCATGATGATGACAACACTCTGAATGATGGTACACTCAGCTGAATGGTGACATGGACCGACATTTGGACAACTTTGAAAGGAGTAAAAGAAAACCCTAGACCTAATACCTAGTGACCAAATTTTACTTGAAGACTCACTGAAATGACAAAATTTGACCTTGACACCTTAAAATCATTTTGTAAGAGCATGTTTGATCACTGGAGGAAGGTTGCAAAGACTGACACTAAAAAGACCCATGGTTAATTCACATAATGAAAGAAATAAAACATGGATCGGGTAAAAATGGGAGAACATATTTTTTTATTTTTTGAATTTTATAATTGTTTGGAATTTTTTAACATCTATGATTTTTTTTTTGTCGTTTATGTGGGTATGTAGTTGCTAACACATTATGGTTTTATGAACATAGATGTGGCCACACTAACCCATCCTCATGGTTAGTACCAATACCATTGTAGAGGAGTGACACCCATGAGAGAAGAATGGGAATCCTTCAAGGAGGGAGAGGGGGAGGAACACGATGAGCTATGAGAATTCACTCACAACGTGGAGGAGTTGATGATGGGAGTATGGACTTTTTGTGATTGATGGCATCCCTCCACATTTGTAAAAACATACAATGGGAGTATGATCCTCCCACTGTCAATGCCTCCTATGACGCATAACACGTTCCTACATCATCATACATAGATCGTTATTTTCCTTATATATCCCACCTAGGATTACCATCTATGTATAAATAAGGCCTTAAGGGCTTGGGGCCCAAGTTTCACCCATTTTGGACTTTTGTAGATAGATTATATGATGTAACCCACTTTTGATTTTGAAGATATATATGGATGTTGCAATGTTGTTCACTTACAATGTTTGCAGGGTGTTTTCTTTTAATGTTCATGTTTATGTGTACTTATATGCATAGTGAAAATACTTTAATGTGAAAATTTCCAATCTAAGACATAATTAACTTATGAATCAACCAGTGTATTATAGTCTCATGAAATGTTCACATATTTAATGGTATAGAAACAACATTCTAAGAGAAGTACCCTAAAAATTTGATGAAGTATGTCAAGCTATATAAAAGCCCCACATTAATCCTAAAACGCCTTATTAAACCCTATAAATTGAGTGATTTTATTTCTATCGTTATATTTTTATGTAGGCTAGAACCTCTCATGGCCCATTTTAGAATAATTGTATCCTTTGTCTCCAATATATATACTAAAGAGACCTAGTCTTAGAATCATCAAAAATTGTCTTGTACATCGTATTCCATATAAAAGGAGGTCTTCCCCTCAAATATGACTAGGAATATTGGTTCCCTGTCATTTTTATTGTTGGAGTCTCATAACATTTGGTATCAAAGCTCATAATATTAGGGTATTGATGCTTCAAATAGGTCATCATGGAATTTTTATGACTTTTTTTCCTAGGAGGTTTTGAATGGTTAAGCTTGGAAAATATTGAGTAGAAATATTTGTCACGCGGAATGAGTCGATCTTGCGGACAAGATAGACCTTCCTAGAATCTAAAGAAGACCTAATGACAAGCAAACCAACCAGACACTATCTTTCTCTAAATGTGCTTTTATAAATAATGGAAAACAAGTGTGTTTAAGGCCTACCTCATGTCCAACGCAAGTTTGGAGATGCCTTCGCTCCTTGGATCCAAGTAAGTTCCTTTGTCGCAAACCTGCAAGCACAAACAACAAGGCAAACAATTAAATAGAACCTGAATAACCAGTATTATAAAACATATTTAACATGAAAGTCAAGGAGTCCATGAAACAAATAACATAAGATACTTTTTGAGAAAAATGAGCTTGATTGTATTAATTCAAAAGAAGAAGAACTTTACAACCTTTGCCTTGACGCTGTACAAGCTCCTCACAGGGTCCAACAAGAAGTCTCCTCTACTTTGACAAGCTTCACTCACTCCCCAATGAAGCCAAAAAGGTATGTGATCTCTCCTCTTAAGCTCAACTAGGAAGTCTTGATTTCACCAGCATTTACCCTCTAAAATGTTCAGCTTCTAACCTCTTTAGCCACTAACCCAATGCCTCAATTTATAGTGCAATGGAGGGAAGTTACTAGGTCATCCTTAAAGGGATAGAATCCTTCTTCAAAGGGATAGCTCCTCCTAACAAGGGATTAG
>APFE030818613.1:0-16312 GCA_000404065.3 Pinus taeda | reverse complement strand
GCTTAGGAGGTCAGTACAAGTGATGATAGACCCATACTGACTACAAATAATCAAGGTGACGATATTTTTGTGTAACAATATTGGATAATATCAAATTCAAATTTCATATATTCGTTTTCTATATTTTCAGAGATATGCTCTGAGGAAGTTAGGGTTCTTTAATGCTCCTAAAATCAGTCTCAAACAAGTCAGTTTGGAATTTTCACTACAATTTTTTTACGAGGTTTTGGATAGTGAAACTTGGACCAAATTGTGTTTAAATATATATGTAACATTTTGTTTAAATTTCACATCTTGTTTTTCTATAGTTTCAAATATATTCTCTAAGGAATTCCAAGGTCATGAATGTTCCTAAAATTAGTGAAACTCTTTTTCACCAACAAGTGAATTTTCACAATAACTTTTTTTTGGAGGTTTCAGATAGTGAAACTTGGACCATATTAAGGATAAATAACAAGGAACATCTAGTTTAAATTTCAAAATTTGTTTCTCTATATTTTCGGTGTTATTACCCTATGGAAGTTAAGGTTTGTGAACACTCCTTAAAGAAATTTTAAACAGGTCAACACAGTATTTTTCTTATATCTTATTTTCTAGGACTTTTTAGACTATGAAATCTTTAGGGATTTCAAGAGACATACATAGGTGCCTTAGGTACAAATTTCACAACTGCAATTGAATAACTGGACATGTGGCATGTTATAAAGTTTTTCTTGTGGGAATATTCCAAAAACCAATGAGTTTTGAGAAAGTTAACATAAATTTTACTTGGCACATTAAATTATGTTCACACTTGTGGAATTGCAGAAAAGTCATATCAAAGCATCATATACCAAATTTTTAGATCCAAAAGGACACAAATCTCAAAGATATATTAAGAAATACTTCAACCATTTAAATATTCTTCAAATTATGGTAGGTAATGTACAAGTAACCTAACTATTGATTAAGAAGATCCCTTTTTTTTGGGTGACTGAAAGTAGTGATAAAGAGGAGTATTATTATTAGTTACCAATATGTCTCCAAAGAAAGATACTACACCAATTAAATCTATTGAAGTCTTTTTGTAATATAGCGAAAATTATCCATTAGTTACCAGTAGGAAGGAACAATAAGTAAACTACA
Source organism: Pinus taeda (assembly GCA_000404065.3). NCBI lineage: Eukaryota > Viridiplantae > Streptophyta > Pinopsida > Pinales > Pinaceae > Pinus > Pinus taeda. The sequence continues at coordinate 15,187 of APFE030818613.1, read as the reverse complement.
TAGTCATATGCAATACATGGAAGAGTAAAGAGACACAAAGTAGTGGAGAGCCAACAAATCAACACTTATATTGTATATTCTCAATAGACAATCAAGACTAGTACATAGAGTCAAGATATATATATTGAATAGATAGTTACAACAATGTAACTATCTACACTGACTTTACTATACCGACTCAGTTAGTCGACTCAACTAGAGATTCAGCCGACTTACAATACATTTCTCATTTGATGACGCAATTGATCTAGTCGACTAATTTGACTAGCCCCTCAAACATCTCCCCCACCCCCAATTCCTTCTTTGTCCCGAAGAAAGGGGAGATTCAAAGATTTACAAAATTTAAGAAAATTGATATAGAGGATAGAAGTAGAGGAAAGAATAAAAATGTTGGCTAGTTGAGAATCAATTTGTCTTCACTAGAAATAGCTATGCTTCTGGCTACTCACAAGCTAATTGGTTGACGACTTTATAAGTTGGCCAGATGATGCTTCTTATGCTTCTTTTGGGGAACTTAAGATATGAATTCCTCTTCTTCATTTCTCCCCTAGTGACCAGTTGGACCCTTCTAGTTTGATTTCTTGTATGTCGAAGTGTTGCTTAGGTGTTGGGTTGAATTTCCATGTGTTTTGTTCAAAGAAGTGAAATTTTGGCCAAGGAGGGCTTGGTTGTGTTGATCATGCTTAGATAAGTTCTTCTCCAAATGTCATCTAATAGGTGATTGGTGCAAGTGATTGAAGGAATTGATCGAATATGGACCAATATTTTACATATTATTGAGCTTGTACCTCCAAAGTCTTCAAATCTCTGAAGTATGGGACTTTATCAACCACAGAACTCTGTTGGTTTAGTTTTTGGTTGAGCATACCTTGTTTTATACTATTGGATTTTAGCGTTGATACTTTGTAGCCACTTAGTGGCATTAGTTACTTCAAGATGTGTCTTATTTCCTTCTTTGAGCAACAATATTTCCTCCTAAATTAGTTATATTTTTAGCTTCTTCTCTTAAGAAATTTGATTTTCTAGTGTAGTCCTTAGCCGACTTTCAAAAATTGTATGTTATCGCAATGATAAGTCATGGATTAGGATTTTTTGTGCTCATAGTCAACTTCATGTGGTTGACAAATAGGTCACCGATTGTTGAGAATTGTGCTAAGTGTGGAAACCCTATCAAAATTTTTCTCTAAGATTTGTTTAGCTTTCATGAATACTTTGTATTCTTGTTGAATGATGACTGATTGTTCTTGGTTTCCTTGTTCCTTTGCTTCCTATTGCAGCTAGCAGAATTGCTCGCTTGTTTGCACATTGTGGTCTACCAATTGGTAGACTAGTTTTTGAATAGCAATAAGTGGATCATCAATCATAGTCGAGATGTTTAAGTTAAATTTTTTTTGCTACCCGACTCTTACAATCCAACCATATGAATATTTTGTTTCTTCCTTTGTCTTATTTTTTCACCATCAATTGATCTCTTTTTTCATCTTCCCTTGGCTTCTTTTGTTTTTTATTGTAGGCAAGACAAAACAAGCTTGTTAGATGCATAAGTAATATCATAGGGTTTTATGGATTGTTCCTTCGATGACCCTAACCCTCTCATCCAAGCAAATGTTTCGACCATGTTCATCTATGTACCTCGTTTCTTTGTCTTTCGTATTCAATGTGTGTCAGTTGTCTCTGGTTCAATTTTCACCAAAGTGTCCCTACTAAAATCGACTAGTTTGACATGCTTAGATGAAATTTCTTAAATATCAATTTGTTTTCCATCATGTTAACCTCTAATGGGCTTCACTAATAGGTATATAATAAGGCCCATCTAGCCATCCTTCAACATACATTTACCTTTCTCCTTAAATTTGATAACACGTTTTTTCCTATAATATGTTTGTTAGGAAGATTAAAGGATGTTTACCATATCTTGTGGCCTATGATGATTAATGCATAGGAAAAGGATGCATTTATTATGCAAAAATACATTGAAGGTATCAGTAGTGATCTAGTTTCAACATTTTTGTGGTGCGCAGTGTAACACCACCTCCTCCTAGGTCCACCCAAGCAGCCAACCAGCCGGGAAAACATTTTATGAGAGAGGTTACTATAAGGGATTCAATCTCCTTAGTGACCTTAAGGAAATGGAATCTATGGAATTCATCAAACAAACCCATCCACGTCAGCAATTACACCCCCAGGAAACATGTCAGCCACTTAAACATCCTGTCCCTGGGTCCCACTGATGTTTTAAGCCTCTTAACCCAAAGTTTCTCTCATGTTATAAGTAAGACAATGACCAGCAACTCAAAGTCTCTCTCATAGGTATCTGTGTCAGTAACTACGGAATTTTCTCAGCAAACCTATGCCAACGACCCTGAGATTTGAGCCACTTTTCTAGCCCAGAATTCTAGCCTCTACCCAAAACTTGATACAACCTTCAAAATCCATCAAAGGCATGATAGCGATGCTTCTAAATCAAAAATTAACCTCAGGACTAGGCCTGCACATCCCCAACCAGGACTAACATTTTGTCAAACACTTGGCATCAATGCAACCTACAGGACTAGGATACAAGACAGAGCATAAATGGATAAAAGAACTTACGAAACATAACCAGAAGGATCACCTCCCTCTCCATTGGACTATTATATCATTAATTAGGTCTTGCATCCATCCATTTAACAATTACAAGTAAATACATGAAATAACCATGACATGAACTAGCCATTTAACCATGCTTATAACCAGCATTAAACCATATAAATATCAAAGATATAACAACCATTAAATCCACATATAAACTAGTGCAAAATTAAGAGAACTTAGCTTTTATTAATCATAGGAAAATCCGACCAGGATTGGGACTTCCATGTACCACCTGATCATAGACATGGCTAAACCAAATCTCTCTTTCATCTAATCACCCTCGTGCCATATTCCAAGCATGAATGCGGGGTCTCATAGAACAACCAATCCAAGAACAACCAAGGAAATCTAGAGGTTAAACCACCTCCATCCTCACCAAATCGTAATCACACCAAAACCGGTGCTCCGATCACAACTAAACCGAACTTAGAATGCCATCTAAAATCCATCACTATCCTTCAGGAATTTTCATCACCTTGTCTCTTAGGCTTTACCACAATCCAATCCTAGATCACTTGGCCCTAAACCGAGACTTCTCCCTTGGGCTTTACTGTGTATCCTACCAAAATTAGTCAAGGGACTCCTAGGCCTTTGGGAATGAACTGTGAGACCACCTTTGCCCCAGATTTTGTAATCCATTCAGAAAACCAAGCATCAAAACTGAAATAAACATCCCAACACCATGGCATCCAGGAAAAGGCAAGGCTAGGCTTAAAACAAATGTCATAACCCGACAAACCATGCCACCGAAAGTAAGAGAACCATACACCAACATGGAAAGCCATGCATTTCCAAACCAGCTAGGAAATCACACATGAAAAAGTTTACCTGCAAGTATTCCTATTGAAGTTGCTTGATCCTGCTTTCCTTTCCTTGATCCTTACTTTCCTTCCTTTCCCTTTGCTTTCTTTTCCTTCCTTGATCCAAAGCTAGAGTGCTCCAAGAAAACTCTAAGTGACCAAGAGTGAGAGAGAGAGAGAGAATAATGAGAGAGCTCCAAAATTGAACTGACAAAATGTTAGAAAAAACTTGCCCGCTAATCCTCATAAGCCTTTTTATTAATGAGGCCTCTGTTTTCTTCATTTTCCATTATTTTCCTTCAATTTCCTCCTCACATGAAACCTGTGACATTTCACCTTACTTTTCTCCTAATTTCCTTTATTTTCATAAATAAATGCACCAAAAATGCCTTTTTCCCCTTTAATGCCTTTGTCTTAGCCTTTTCAAATTTTCCTTAGCCAAAACACACATCTCGTGATGCCCACTAGGATATATTTTCCCAACATTCAACTTGGAATAAGTGTCCCTTAACTGTGGTCTTATTTTGCCTTTATTAACTTTTATTTCATGAAATTTTCACCAGGGTTGTTACATGTAGGCCATACTGTTGGGTTGCAAAGCATAGCATTGTCATTTCCACTTGGCATCCTACTATCAGATGCCTCCTTCCTTCCTCAATAACTTCTTCGAACACATTGTTCACTGAGAGTTCATTTTAGATTGTTAAAGGCCACTTTTGGCATCTCTCCTTGTGCTAGATGGGATCCTGAGGGGAACTAAGCTTGGAGAGGACCTCATACAACCTTCTCCCACTTTCCACTACCATTACTAACCTTCAAATAATGTTTTAAGCCCTTATAATTCTCTTGAATTCAATCCTATAGTAAAACAAGGAAATATTGTAGCATCCTGTAGCAATCATGTAGCATCTTGTAGCACCATGTAGAAGCTCTCCAAACTTGACCAGAATTGTTATTTAAGACTGATTGTTGCCTCCTACCCTTCATGATGCCTCCTAGGCATTGGAGCCAAGCTTGAGGAAAATTAGAGACCACCTAGGGCCCTTCTTTTCATCTATGCAATTTATTTATGCAATTAGGGATGGTAATTGAGTCCATGAATTTAATATCATAGAGATAGTTTGTTTCGAAACTTATTGAAGCAGTTGTTGAATTTTTTCATTAGCATAGAATTTTCTTTGAATGCAATAGTTTAATATTTATTTCATGTTCTTTACTTCAAGCAACTAGACTAGGTTTGATTTATGGAATAGGTTAGGGTTTCCATTTCAAGCAATGTCATTTTTTTCAAATAGACTAGAATTTCCTTTCATGCACATTTATATTTCTTGCAAGTAGATTAGCATTTCCTTTCATGCAACATTTATATTTCTTGCAAATATATTAGAACCTTGTTTCTTGTATAGCCTAGATTTACTTTGCAGAATGGTATTTGTATGCCTTTGTTTGATCATTTTCCTTAGAGTAGCTTAAAGAGTTTAGCTTACTGTGCCTAGATTGTTGTCACCCCTTAAGTTTGTACGAACCCCAGATTGATAAATTAAATTTGGTAGCCCTAACAGTTGCAACATTCTTGTTGCAATACCAAAGCTCATCACTTTTTGGCATCATTGTTGGGAAGGTGTCAAAGTAGGTGTTGATTCTGCTTTGAGTTTCCTTTTCGTTCCTTTTTATTTCCTGAAAGCATTTTTTTTCTTTGTGTCATTTTTTGACTATCTAGAAAAATACAAAGAAGATAAAAAATACATTAAAAAAACACATTTATTTCATGCCTCATAGGGTTAGGGTTAACCTAGGGAATTTTTTTTCCAAAAACCCCCACTCCTCCAAGAAGTCAACCATCACTCTTCTTTGGTAACTGTGAACCTTCTACTCTGTCCACCAAGGAATTGGAAAACCCTTTAGGTGAGTAGCCAAAGATCTTTGAAGAACCCATAGGGGAGGAAGAACCTATGTCACCTACCAAAACAATGGATAAAAACAAGAAGACTAGTCTCTTTCCTTTCAAAGAAACAAATGGGGAAGCCAAACAGAAGAATATAAGCCCCACTTCTCTCTCACACTTCCACGCCCTATCTCTTGAGGACCCTAATGTATTCATGTTCGAGTTTGTTGTGATTTGTAGAACCTATGATTACACTTTTGATGAGAAAAAGATAAAGTTGTTTCCTTCCACTTGCAAGCATGCAACCTTGCATTAGTTCTTGATCTTGGACGGAGGCAGCATCATCACTTCGGCTCAAACGCAACAATATTTTAATTAGAAATACAAGGATTATTATAGATCAAGGGAAACAAAAGAGGATATATTTAATATGGACCTATGGCCAGATGAATCCTTAGAGGACTATGAAGAAATATTTCAACTCAACTACAGAAGACCTAATTGTACCCTTGACCTAGAATCCCTAAATATTGTACTTCTTCAGGGGATTAGGGAGGATTTGATGGCGAACCGTAATATGTTGTATGGTGGATACATTTATCAGTTGACTTATGCAGACATCAAGACAATATTTAAGAACCATTATAGGGTTGTAAGAAAGAGGGGTAGGTCTAGTCAATTCTTCTGCCTCTACCTCAGCTATCAAACATGAAATAGGGAACATGCTAGAAGATTTCAGGAGTGAAATGTTGCATACCTTTGCCTTACAAATGGATACCATGCATATTAAAAAGAAGCAAGAGGTGGCAGATAGGGAACTAGCTATCTTTTTCCCTAGATGCACCAAGAGGCACCCCAGAAATGACTGTCCACTGAATGTAATTGATGGTTGCTCCGTTTGTAAGGAGAACCATGCAACTAAAAAATGTCCCTTACTTCCAGGCATAGAGGTTGTATATTAAGGGGTATATGGTGGCTTGGAGAATATTTTTTTTTTCAATCATAGAAGGCCACAAGGCCCTCGACCATATCAGCAAGGCATGCTAGATGTGCACTACTCTCCTTTCAACCCAAATCAAAGTGCACCCTTTCAGCATTGGTATCCTCCATCCAACTCACATTTGTCCATGCCTACCCCTTGGTCTTATCCTCCTCAACATCCTCCTCAGCCTTTCAGTCCACCCTTCCAAACACATCAATCTCAAACTCCTCAATGGGACAACCCTTCACAAGGATAGAACCCTTAAGCATCCCAACCACCTACCTTAATGCCTCCTCCATCGCCTCAACCATAGCTACCCCACAATAATCCACCCAAGAAACCTCAGATGCCTGCCCAACCCAACCCAAAACCAAACAATAAGCATGCCCAATGAGTTTATAGTGGGGAAACATCCTATCCTACCTATGTTGTGGAGATACAGGAAATCGGCCTTAGGTCTAGGAAGGTACTTGTAGATGCTCACCCACCTTCTCCATCTGAATATCTTGAAGAATAGAAGAAAGATAGTACCCCTCAAGCCAATATACCTCCATATCCTAAAAGGTTGGTCGAACCTAAATAGTACACCCCAAAAGAGGTTTAACATCTAAGGGAATTGAATAAACTATGTGTTAAAATGCCCCTTCTCTAGGCCATCAAAGATGTTCCCATCTATAACAATTTTATCAAGGAAGAGTGTTTCAAGAGGCCTAGAGGCAGAAAAATGGATTCCCCCACTATCAACATTGTTCCGCAAGTGGAAGATCTAATGCTTGGGAAGCTCATCTCCCCAAACTGTTTGGATCCTAGTAGCCCAGTAGTGGATGTACACGTCAATATTATTATAGTCCCCAACACACTTATTTACCTTGGGATTGCAATCAATTTCATGACTAGGGAAATTATGTTGAAGCTCAACCTCCAAGGAGCCTTGAGGAATACCACCATGATGTTGCAGCTTGCAGAAAGATCCACAATATTCCCTAAGGGTGTTATTGAGGACGTGATGGTCTCCATTGATTCATGGGAGTACCCCACAGATTTCCTCATCCTCCAACCCAAAACCAAGTTTGATGGGTACCCTCTCATTTTAGGGATACCTTTGCTAGCCACTACTAATTCTTACATTAATTGTAGGGTTGGAAACATGACAATTAAAAACGGGCATCTCACAAAGAATCTTGTATTATACCCCCTTGTTCAACCCCTTGTTGAACATGACTTACCTTTGTGGGTAGAGAATGAAGAAGGGGAAGAATTTTATCAGTCATCCCCTTACCCAGTTTGTACATTAGACGCTACTATAGGAAGTGGGCAGCTAGATGAGGATGACCTTATTGATAACTTTCTGCGAAACCAACCTCGTATTGCCATGTCAATTGATGAGATAGTAGAGGAATCCTTACGGACACCTGAGAACAACCCATGGTCCAAATTGTTCATTTCAAGTTATGATCATGATCATGCTAATATTATGGAAATCAGTCCATCCAAAACCCTGAAAATCAATCCTTCCCTCTCAACAGAGAAAGAACAGCAATTATTCATTGTGTTAAGGAAACATCTTGATGTTTTTGCTTAATATTAAAAAGAGATGAAAAGGGCGCATCCCTCAGTTTTTACCCACCATATACACATTAAGGAAGGATGTAACATGTGCGCCAACCCCATAGGATAATGAACCCTACCCTTCAAGACATTGTGAAATAAGACCTGTAGAAGTTATTGGATGCAGATTCATTTACCCCATTTCAGATAGTGAGTAGGTGTCTCCTCTTGCTATTGTACCCAAGAAGAATGGGAAGTGGAGGATCTATGTTGACTATAGGGAGCTCAATAAGGCTACAAAGAAATATCATTTTCCCTTGCCTTTCATTAATCAAGTTTTGGATGGTCTTACGGGGAAGAATTTATTTTCATTCTTGTATGGTTTTAGTGGGTATAATCAGATCCAGATCAGCCCAAAGGATCAGGATTAGACCACCTTCACATGTCCACGTGGGACCTTTTCCTATAGATTCCTTCCATTTGGCTTGTGTAATGCCCCTGCTACCTTCCAAAGGTAAATGTTTAGTACTTTTGTTGATCTTGTTCATGACACCATTGAAATTTATATGGATGACTTCACCCCTTATGGGAATGATTTCCAGGGAGCTCTCTCCAACCTGTGTAAAATTTTAAATAAATGCACTGAAATGAATCTCTCACTAAGTCCAGGAAAATGTCATTTTTTTATGAATGTGGGGATTTTCCTAGGTCACTTCCTCCTTAATGAAGGGATCCGAGTTGGCCCTAAAAAGATCGCATTTATGAAAAGGGTCCATGTCTCTCATAAACAAAAGGACGTAAGAAGCTTCTTAGGACTAGTTGGATATTATAAGAGATTTATTAAGGATTTTAGTAAGATGGCTTCACCTGTGTTTGTATTGTTAACTAAGGATTCAGATTTTTGTTGTACAAATAAATGTCAAGAGGCATTCGAAGAGCTAAAGGAGAAATTGACCACTACACTAATTCTTAGGGGTCCCAATCGGGTCTTTCCCTTCCATGTCCACACAGATGCATCCGACAAGATTGGAGAAGCAACCTTGGGACAAGTGGAAGGTTAGTTGCCTTATGCCATATATTTTAATAGTAAGAATTTATCCAAGTTTGAACTCAACTACATTGTTACTAAAAAAGAGGTCCTAGTTGTTGTGCACTCCTTGAACAAGTTTAGGCATTATATCACAGGGTACTAGGTTTATGTACATACTAATAATACATCCATTAAGTATTTAACTAAAAAAAACTAATGTCAATGATATGATCATTAGATGGCTATTATTGTTGCAACAATTTGATTTAACAATTGTTGAAAGGCCAGGAAAGGAAAATGTGGTTGCAATTTTTTTTTCTAGACTAACATTGCCTGTAGAAAATGAGGAGATGATAAATGATCAGCTTTTAGATGAGCACATCCCTGTTATTTCATTTTTTTCTCCTTGGTTTGATGATATAGAAAATTACTTGGTCGCTGGGAGATTCCCTCCTAATATCTCCTCTAAGGAGAAGAGCAGAATTGTTAGAAAGTGCCCCTCTCACTTAGATTGGGAGAATCTTTTCAAATTAGGACTAGATCAGATCTTGAGGAGGTGTATAAGGGAGGATGATGTCTTTGACATCCTCTCAACATGCCATGATGGACCCTGTGGGTGGAATTTTGCTGCCAAAAAGAAAACCTTCAAAATTCTCCAAGTAGGCTATTATTGGCCTACCCTACACTAAGATGCTAGGAGATGCACTAATAGATGTGATGAGTGCCAAAGGATGGGAAAGAATACACCAAAGGAAGAAATCCCCATACAACCTAAAGTGGCTCTTGATCCATTTGAGAAGTGGAGCATGGATTTCATTAGGCCAATTGACTCCCCATTCGAACAAAAGGGATACATCATTGAGTGCACTAATTATTTGACAAAGTGGGTTGAAGTGAAGGAAGTTAAAGAAGAAATAGAGAAAAAGGTGGCATTATTCCTGAGGGAGAACATTTTCTATAAGTTCGGATTCCCAAGGGATCTATTCATTGATCAAGGGGCTCAATTCCCTTCAAGTTTGATTGAGGGAACCATGGAGTGGCATCACATAAGGCAAAAAAATTCCACTCCCTATCATCCTCAAGAAAATGGGAAAGTGGATATGAAAAATAGAGCTTTAGAGAGCATATTAACCAAATTTTTTAGCAACAATAAAAAGGATTGGGAAACCATGCTTGTGGAAGGAACTTGGGCCTATAATACCACATGGAAAACCACCACTAGGTTCACTCCCTTTAAGTTGGTTTATGGAAAAAAGGCGTTATTGTCAATTGATATTGAGTACAACACCCTAAGGATGGTAGAACAATTGGACTTAGACATCACCAAATCTCGGCAATAGAGGTTGTAATAGCTCAACGCTCTTGATGAATTTAGATTGCAGGCTCTCATGCATATTGAGGTGGTCCAGTTATAGAGAAAGATTTGGCATGATAAAAACATCAGAGAAAGGACCCTCAATGAGGGTGATTGGGCCATGTTGTATGACTCGATATTCAAGGACTTAAAGGGAAAGTTGATGATGACATGATTAGGTCCTTATTTGGTTGAAAAGTGTCATGAGAATGGATTTGTCCATATCAGAACAATTGATGAAGAGGGAATTCCACTTTTAGTCAATGGCTACTAGTTGAAACTCTACAAGAAACCTCTATCAAAGGAGGAGTTTACTAGTTCAATAAGTAAGGATTTGAATGTGATTGGGAGTCTCAAAACTCCCAATCCATCTATCCTTTCATCAGGGGAAAAATAAGAAGAAAAAAAAACAAAACAAAAAAAGGAGAAAAAAGAAAGGAAAAAAGATATAAAAAGCCTGGTTGAAAACCTCCATGAGGAACCCGAGGCAAGCTTTGGGGCTGAAAACCTCCATGAGGTAGTCCAAGACTTTAAGAAAGTGAAAAAGAGAAAATAAATATCCCTAGGTGAAAACCTCGTTTAAGGCACCTGGGTAAGTCTTGTAGGCTGAAAACCTCCTTAGAGGCAGTCTACAGTCATCAAAAAATTTTAAAAATAAAATAAAAGAATAAAAAAACAAAAAATCAAAGAAGAGCAAGGGATCCCTTACATCATTTTGCTAACATTTTTTGTCCCAGGGTTCTAGTCACAGTCAAAGGAGGATAGTAGACAAGGAGACAGCTTCAAAACCCGACCTTCACGTCCTCCAAGCTAAGTCTTTGCATGTCCTCGATCACTTCATTGATTTCCCCAAGTTTCTCCATCACCAGAAGACCTTCTTCACTCAATTTTACCTCAATCATGATGTGTTATAGGATTGTGATTGGTACAAAAAGAAGGTACAGATCTTGTTTTTTTTCACCTAGGAACAAGGGGAGGGGTCCACCACAACCTCATAATCCATTTTCCACACCACTTAGACTCTCACCCACCTAAATTTCCACATATGTCCATAAAAAATACTCCTTTTCAATCCTTTGTCCATCCCTTCTACAACATAAAAGGCCTCTAACCCTTTTTAACAGGATACTCATGAATTATCAATATTTTTAGAGCCAACACCTGAAGGAAATTGTGATCCTAGAAGAGTATGTATGACTACTACAGGAAGACACAAATCTTGTAATAGTTTGCACAAACCCTACAGGACCATAGTTGGAACACCAGATCAAGAAGATAATCATCGTGAAGGCATTGGAAGGCCACCACTTTAATCTTGAGTAGCTACAGGACCCTCTATAATCAGCTATAGGATCCTTGTTCACCTTCAAGTAGCAGCATCTGATCCACATCTTGAAGAACCTGTATTGTCAAGAATATTGTACCTCAAAGGATAAGAAAATCAGCCTTACCTATGTTCAGAAATAACATGCAAACATCAAGTGATCAGCACACCAACAAGGACTACCAGGTAGGCAAAGGTATGAAAGACTTCTAAATTCTTCCTTTAATCACATAATAGTTTTAAACTGTTTCGAATGCATGAGGGACAAGGTTTTGTAGGTAGAATTTGTCTTAGCAGTCTCAACCACCCTCAAATAATTAAATTGGGGTTACCTTTCTCTCTCATCACACGTGGAGAAAAAAACAAAAGTAAAAAGGTGATGATTACAAGGAGTGGGTCAACGGGTGTATGGAGGAGTTTTGAAGGTGGCAGATGGGGGCCAACTCATACTTTGTGATGAGCCCACCACCCAACAACTTTTGGCATAAAAGTGGACCTAAGCCTCATTTAGTATACACATTTCATTCCAAAAAAAGCAAAGAGGCCCACTACCATCATCGAAGGTCGAGCTATCTACACCAGGGGATTCGTAGGATTCTACATAGAGGCTACAGGTCTACAGATAGATGTTATTAGATACAGACTGTGTGCTACGAGATCCCGACTGTGTGTTATAGGATTGACCTTCGCTACTACAGGACTTTTTAGAGAGGTGAGAAAGAGCTTAGTCTTGTGAAATTTTTCCCATAATACCCTGGAGTCATGAAGAAACCTCCAAGGGAAGTGTAATTAAATAATTTTCCTCACCTCCTATGCACAAAATTATTGTGGAAGTGTTTAGATATTATCCATAAGAACATCCTGTAGCAAACTCCTGGAAGTGAAAGGAAATTGAAAGTATGATTTTTTCATGTAAGATGAGCATGGTAATAAGGAAATGATCTTTTTTTGAGTTATGCATGTAACTTTTCTTCCCTTGTTCAACAAAAGAGAACTATTCCTCTTTTCTCTACTTTGAAACCCTAAGTTTCTCTAAAAATGGACAATCGACAGCAAATTTCCCTTGTAAAAGATTTTAAAAAAACTACGTTAGGGATTATGGCGGGTGGTTTTAATAGAAAAGAGCCCACAGACTCATCAAGGATCTACCAACACTTGTCATATACATGTTTGCAAACCAAAAATGGTTGGATTTATTTGATAAATTTAAGGGGCTTGATTATCAAATTACTCATGAGTTTGCAGTAGGCATCCAACCTTAAGGGGAATATAGTGCTACCACCATTGTGACAGGGCTTATTATCCATTTAAATGTAGAAATCATTAGCATGGTGACCACATTTCCCCTAGGATTAAGGTGGAGCAAGGAGGAGAGAACAGAGGCTATCACAGCCAAAAATAACTTCTTCCTCCCTTTAGAGAAATTGATTGAGGATAAAAATGGGGTTAGAAGAGAGAGTCTACCCTACCCATGGTATGAAGTAGCCTATCACATATTGAAATACATATCCTATGAGGGGATACTCTGAATTATTTATGCCTATCAGTTTAGGCTATTGTATGAGCTAATATTCTAGATAGAATTTCCTATCTCAAGTAGACTAAGTGTTCCCCGCTTCCTTCTTTAATCCATTATGGAAATGAGCCAAAGGGTGAGAGAGGGAAAACATCAATACATTGCTCATCATGGGATTATAAGACTTGTTGTCATGGATTCTTTGGAGCATATCAAAACCCTAGGTCATGGATAGATTTTGTGGACATGGACAGGGAAATTTTCCTTGAGACCTAAGCCCAAGCCTTGCTAGAGCATGGAGAGACCACAAAGCATAATTATGTAGAAAAAGAGGCTAAATAAGAGTAGGATGAATAAAAATTAGAGGATGGAGAAGAGATTGAAAATGAAGAGGAAGACGAAAAACCAAATAAGGAGATAGAAACCCTTGGGGAACTGTTTAGACCTAAGAAGAGAAGGAGACAAGACCAACAAGCAAGCCTTTTAAAGGTGAAAATTAAACAAGAAGTGGGTTCCAACTTGGCAACATTAAGTACACCAGTTAAGCTCAAGGGGATGAATCTAAAGAAAAATCTTTTATATTTCAAAAGGAGGAGAAGTAGTAGACTCAAGTAAGGGAATCCTCAACCTTCGTCAACAACCCCCATCACCATTGATGGGTCAACTAGTCACCAAGAGGGAGTATTGAAGAAGGATAAGAAACAAATTGAATAAGTAACCTCCCTCAAAGCCAAAGGAAAATAGCCCAAAGATTCAAAAAGGAGGCCAAATACCATGGGAGCCAAGATGAGATGGTAGGAAGAGGAATCTGCGATGCTACGGGAATGTATGGAAGTGTTATAGGAAGGCAGAAAGGTGTTACAGGAAAGCAGGGTGGTGCTACAGGAAAGTGTTACACAACTTCAAGAAGGAGGTGAAGGGTCACAAGAGTTGCAAGAACCTAATCCATAACCAAATCTTGTGTCTTATTACAAATTTTATGATCAAGGGATGATAATAGCTACCAAATTTGTAGTCCCAATCCTCCTTGAGCTAGAAAAAGAAAGAGGTAGAACCCATCAATGGATGTAGGTTTCAAATGCTAAGGGATTTAAGGATGTGGGCCTAATGGAAGAGAAAATGAAAAAAATGGGTGAGGAGATGGTTGGTTTGATTCTAAGTGAGGAAATAATGAGGGAACAACTATAGATATAAAACAAGAGATTGAAGGACTAGCTACAGGAGAAAGAAGGGAAACTTGCTACTATCGCAAGATTGGCTATGGAGGCCATCCAATGCAAGCACCCCTAAAAAGCATATGCCATGTTATTAAAAGAGCAGTGGCTTCAGTTTCAAATCAAGACTCTAGCATAATATGTTTCACTTCCTTTCCAAGACTACAAGCAGTTCATTGAATTTTTCCAATTATAAGATCGGAGATATAAAATTGATGGCATTGGCCTCTTGGCTAACTCATGAGGAAGCAAGGGTTGAAGAGACAAAAACGGTCATGTCTAGGGAAACTAATGAACCCATATGGATAAGAGCATAATTGAGAGCCCTTCACCTTGCCATCAAGAACCATAGGATAATTTTTTAAGACCCAAAATTAGCACCACTTTACAGAAGAAAATAGGAACAAGTCATCCTACACTTTGAAGACATTTTCAAGCTGCTACGCACTAAGAGTTTGTAGGATTTTCAGAGGAGATGGCACTCCTTACCACATAGCTTAAAAATAAGAGAGTATCACTCTCTAGAGAGATTGAGGAATTCCTTGTAAAAGACACCCTTGTATAAAAAATAGTTAAAAGGTTGAAATTCAAATGGATTGGGCTTAATTTCATCCTTATTTTGTTGTTAGGGCTATAAGAAAGAAAATATAAGACAGAAGAGCAACAAGAATGGGAAGATATAGCAACAAATGCAGGATTCCACCCTGTTACGCAGTAATTTGTCACCGTTGGTCACCGTCCTTGTTACCCCCGCTGTCACACACTGGAGGATGCATTTACGGACCTGTGACCAGTGACACAACTTGAAAACACTTGCATTAGAGTCTCCTAAGTATGAACTTCAAAATCCCTGAAGACACCCTTTGAAGATTAGCCCTAAAAAGTGCCCTTTTTCCATTA
>APFE030818612.1:113978-134701 GCA_000404065.3 Pinus taeda | reverse complement strand
ACTATTATGGTTTGTGATGCTGCACTCATGGCCTAGGGCAACCCCTCCTTCTAGACCTGGTCCCAAATTTAAAAAACAATGTTTTATTCCTTGTACGTGACATTGCCCTGAGTTAAATGCGTGTATACGTGGGTAGGTATATACCTAACCCGCGTATATGTATTAAAACACTTAAAAAAATATAAAAATCCTTATTTTCAGGCGAAGATCGTGGGTTTTACCTGCTGATCACCTTTGAGTGCCTGTGGCCCAACTGTTCCCAACCAACTCCTAACTAAAAAACTACTTTGGGAGTGGTATAAAAAGACATCAAAGGGAAGGCCTAAGAGAGGAGAGAAGAGAGAGAAAGGTTACTATACTGAGATTTTTCCCCTGACCAGGTCTGAAGACCCTTGTGCCTTCTACACTTCCCCCTTTTGTATAGGAAACCCTTGTTTCCTTGTGTGTTGATGTTCATCCGCTAGTTATGGCATCATGGAGTGAGTCTTGGAAGGAGATATGCTAAAGGCTTGAGGCTGGACAGATCCGGAAGGAAGCTTTGCTTGGAGCCTGCGAAAGGTTACTCAGGTGATATTACTCCTTTTGTACATTCTATTTGTCTATAATAAAGAAACACGTCTTTGTTCCCGATATGCTTCTTCTTTATGTTTATGATGTTCATGTTTGAATTTCATGTATGATTGGTTGTTTAAAGTTCGTGACTAACTTCCTTCTTTCATAACATAAAGATGATTTTTGTATAATTCTTTGTCCATATACTGCTGCCTTCTTTGGAATTACTAGTTTTCCAGGACAAAGGAGCGAAACGGACGTGAAGAAGGGTTTGGACCCTTGAGGAACTTCTCGAACGTAGGACTTGAGGTATGTCCTTCATACTTTAGAATTTTCTTGTTATAGTGTAATGGCTATGTGAATGCGTGCTTCTTTGTTTAGACAACTTTTAGTCTGCTAAGGTTTCCACCCAAAAGCCCTAGGGGATCAAATCCCTCAACAATATGTTACATGATCAAACCACACAACTATAGCTACAACATCATCAAGAAAAATTTCCTTCCAACCTCTTCACATGCTATAACAATATTTCTTATGAAGGAACCAAGTCATATCACAAGCAAATTATCAATATCAAAGTTGTTAGCTTATAATATCCTCTCATCAGAGTGTTGTGTAAATTTCTGCTACTTGCTACGTCTGAAATCAACATACCTTTACACGTTATATCTTCATATTGCAACAAGGTTTGACTTCAACTTTCAATCATCAAAATGTTCCTCGAATATGCTCATCAGTTATAAACTTCAATATCATCAAATTTCCTGTAGCTCCCTATAATTTTCATCAATCTCATCGTTATCACAAATTTATCATCAAGCACGAGTCTTTCTTTACTTTTTTCTTACATCTTTCTCCTCTTACTTTCACAATTTCATTATGTATCTATAGTTCTCACCAACTAGTAAAACGAAGCAAAATATACAAATGAAAGAGCATGCTTTCAATCATGTTATTACAGGTTTTCTATGATTATTCAAATGTGAACTTCTAGGGTTCTAGCTATAAACCCTAGAAATTCCTTGTCCTAAACCTTATTAGGATTTTTATTTTTCATATGAAACACCAAGTCTTAGGGTTTTGATTTTGACCCCTAGGTTTGTCCAAATTTTTAATATATCCCCTAGAGTATTTCTCTCAAAGATCTTTTACGATAGGGTTTCAAGATACTTTAATATCAAAGAAGACTTAGCCTACATGCTCTAGATCCCATTTTCCAAAAGCTTGGGATTCCTTAGAGGGAACAACCAATTAAGGTTAGGGTTTTTGCATTTCTAATGGTTAGTTTAGAAACCTTAAAAACTAAGAGTCTTTAAGACCCAACAAAATTCATAGTCATTAAGACATACATCAAATAAATTGCAAATACCTACAAACATAATACTGATTGCAAAACCCTAACCATACTATTGACATGCCAAGACTATGGAACAATATCATAGCATCATTATTTGTTAAATAATAATACCTCTGTAATTTTTACCTGTCATTTTATGCAGAGATATTGTCTCAACTATACTTCATTCAAACGAGATAACCTTAGGTTAATTTCATTAATATCACCCTTTCTTGAACCAGGTTATCATGCTACTTTTCTTCATTGACTATCATTACAATATATTGTCATTATCATATGAAGGTTATCCGATCATTGTTACAATCACACCTTTAACACATGAACTTTTGAGTTTATTTTCATCATGGATCATGGCCATTTTTTCATACAAGATCACTTGTGCAACTTAATAGTCATCAAGACATACATCAAATAAATTACAAATCCCTACAAGAATACTGCTAATTGCAAAACCCCAACCATACTATTGACTATGGAACAATATCATAGCATCATTGTTTATTAAATAATAGTATCTCTATAAGTTTTACCTGTCATTTTATGTAGAGATGTCATCTAAACCATTCAAATGAGATAACTTTAGGTCAGTTTCATTAATATCAACCTTTCTTGAACCAGGTTATCATGCTACTTTTGTTCATTGACCATCATTACTGTAATATTGTCATTATCATATGAAGGTTATCCGATCACTGTTATAATCACGCCTTTAACAGATGAATTTTTGAGTTTACTATCATCGCAGGTCATTGTCTTTTGTCATGCAAGATCACTAAAATGTCACTTGTGCAACTAACATAGGACACAATTATTATAATCTTTCATAGTCAGTTATCCTTCTCTTAGAAGTATTGTACCAATTTTACAAGTCATAAATATATTTACACTATTATTATACATGTCACTTGTATGAATATTGTTGTCAAGACATCATTGCCACTATCAAAAGTCTTACAAAAATCACAATCTTACTTTCAAGGAATAGTTCTTGTTGTACCAACCTTCTTCATAAAACATCATTCATTAAGAGACCAGTAGAATATTTTCAAGAAGAGATGTAATAAGGAGGATCTTCCAAAAATAAAAATTCAAGAGAAATTCTTGATCAACTTCATATTTTAGCCTTCCTATTCTTCTGCAATATTTCAAATCAAATTGAGTGAATCATGTGTGCCCAAATGAGTTAAAATCCTCCTATTTATATTAGTCAGAGGGGTGTGAAAAGACATGTCCTTAGGGTTGGGCGGATTTGATAGATAGATTGACCTCATGTCTAGGGATTTTTTTTACCCAAATTACATATTAAAAATTATTTCTTCCTTTTCTTTACAATAGGTCCAAATAGGAATTTGACTCTT
The DNA here is from genome assembly GCA_000404065.3 of Pinus taeda. Taxonomy (NCBI): domain Eukaryota; kingdom Viridiplantae; phylum Streptophyta; class Pinopsida; order Pinales; family Pinaceae; genus Pinus; species Pinus taeda. Next base: position 131,434 of record APFE030818612.1, on the reverse strand, counting down.
TGACTCAAGAAAACTTAAAAGCATGAAAAGCATGTCTATCTAATAATAATAATAATAATAATAAAATTATTTTTCTTATTTTTTATTTACATAAAATATACATTGATATAGGTACACATACCATTATGAAGACTTAACCTAGTTACATTCTCTAACACACCTCACATTAGTCAAAATGTATTCAAGCTCAAAGCAGAGGAGATCCACCATGAAAAAAACATGCATTGGGCCCTTTGTAATCTTCTTTCGCACTAGCTCAAGGACTGGGAAAGGAATAAATCTCAGACCACCTGCTAGATTGTTGAGTTTTCATCCTTCAATAGCCATGCCACCTCTTCCCTCCACCACCTCTCCTACGACTTTGACATAGAAATCGCTCCTAACATTCCCTTCCGCTCCTCCCCACCTCTCTTGACTTCTACCTCCCATCCTCTAGGCTCCACTTCCCCCTCTTCCCATCTTCATGGATTCTAGAGAACACTCCTCCCCTACTCACAAAAGTCTATAAGTAACACTACCACCAATAACATCTCAGGAAAAAACTCCCTCTCACTCGTCTCCTCGCCCCAGTCCGCACAAGTGCTACATCCTCGCGAAGAAGCTAGAACAAGAGGTCAACACTAGGGCTAGTTGTGCTCAACTATTATAAGTATACATCTCAACATGTATTCACAAATATCATCAATCTTCCTCTAGTTTTTAGTTGTATCGTATGTTTTAGCACTATGGCTTACTTTCTGATGGTTGTCAATCTATGGATTTGTTCCACCATAGTCTATAACTTTAAAAAAATTTACTTTCTCATGTTATGTAATCACTAGTAGAAAATGATGAAATTAGTGACTAAGTGACTAAAAATGTTAGTCACCTCAATTATTTCAAGTAAATTACTACTAAATTTGAGCAATTTTTAAGTGACCGAACTAAAAATGACTAACTTAAATGACTAATTAGTTTATGGATAAAATATATGACTAGATAATAAGTGACCAAGCTAAAATTGACTAACTAATATGACTAATTTAGTCCAGGACTAAAATATATGACTAGATAATAAGGGACAAAATTAATAATGATTAACGTAAATGACTATTATAGTCCAAGAATAAAAATATGACCAATAATAAGTATAACAAGTATATGAATTAGTCATTTATGTTAGTAACTTTTAATTTTGTCAGTCTGGAAATGGAAAATTGCAATTTTGATACTGAAGTGTTTCATTTCACTACAAGGGTCTCTAAATTCACTTGTAATGTTAAAATTTAGAGACAAAGGGGTCTTTGAATTCATCTTGTTAATATTCGAAATACCCTTTTGTCTCTAAATTTTAAAATGGATTCACATATTATTAACATTAGTTTGACCTTCTTTCGTCATGGGTGAAAGGCTCTCCTTCACCAATTAATCCAAGAAGGGCACGGCTAGTGGCACTTGAGATGAAGGACAAGAAAAAAACAAACTGGAGAAATTCATAACTTCTTAAACTTCTAAAAACCTTAAGAAAGCCATAATACGTTGCATGTCTTTCTCTGATCCCTAGGATGAAAGGGAAACCAAAATCAACGATAGAAAACCAAAAGAAGAGTTTTTCATCCACTCAAAAATGCCCTCGAGCCCTAGGGTGGCTAAAACTAGAGGACCTTAACAGTGCACAATTGGAGCAGGGGTGAGGCCCTCTAAATTGCTAGATGAATGCCCTACCAAATTATTAAATTTGCTTTCTAAATACACGGTAGGCCCAAAATTTGAGGAATGGTGACCTTGCAATCTAATTTCTAAATGTGAATGGATAAAATCCTTGTGCTAGCTCGAATTTGTTGAAACCCTTCCTCCAATGCATAATCCACCAACTGCTCCTCCTTCATGTGGGCCTAATAGGAAGAAACCAACATCTCATATGAAAAAAATATTTGATGAGTAGTTGTGTGCCTTCAAAGGGTTCATCATGATGATGATATTTGTACTTAAAAAAATACATTATGTTAATAAAAAACTCATGGTTATCATTTAATCTTATTTTTCATTTTGACAAGGATGTGAGAGCCTAACATTGTTTAGAGCCCATTCACTCTTCATCAAAACTATTCCTCGCTCTAGTCAGAAACTCCACACCCCTTTCTTTTCCTACAATTTTTCCATGGGCCTATAGGGTTTCTCCATAATTATTTAATTCCTCTCCCATGGTAAAGATGTTGTGATGTCCTCTTTAACATTTTGACTCCGTAAAAAAAATAAAAAGTGATAACTATAATTAATAATTAAACCAATCTAGATCCATCTTAACTCTGTATCTACCAATTTCCAAGACAAAGGAATAGATTCTTTCATAAGGTGCAGACATGAAAAAAAAAAAATAAGAAAACAAAATAGCTTGCAAATTCAACTACCTTTTTTTTTTAAATATTAAAACATTTATGACAATGGATAACTTTTTAAAAAATTAAAATATTTATTATATTTGAATAATAATTTTTACATTATGGTAAAAGAATTTTTGGGCCTTTTCATTTGGAATCTCATTTTGCCACTCATCAAATAAATTTTAGAGGGTATGGCCAAGGAGGATTTCCAAAGTAGTGGAAGTTTCCACTGATACATCAACTTTGAAACAAGAATATGAAGAGTTTAAAAGGGATATGGAAGCTACTATATTGAGAAAAATAAAGCAAAGGGTTTGGAAATGGAACAAATCATTTGATTGCTTCGTTGTGCAAATGTGGCATCTTTCGCCAAAGAGAGGGATAAGATATATTACGAGAAAATGCTCTTTTTTGGAAGTAATTCTTTTCCTCCCTTACAATCATAATTTTGCTGTACAATTTCTTAAGAGGTAATGGAAGATCCTGTTAATATTTCTTCTTGTGAAACTTGATAGAAGTTCTATTGAAATATGGTTCAAAAAGGGGTACACTACTTGTCTCATGACTAATCACGTGCTAATCAGTAAAGAGTTTAGACCAAATATCATACTCTGAAGGTCTATAGAAGAGTGGAATGATAGAAATACAATGGTCACAATAAATACATTGAAACCTAATATGGATTCTGATGAGGAGCAGACTGTGTTGTATGCTCTTAATGAACTAAGGTTAAGTGAGGAGAAGGGAATGCACAGACAGTCGATAGGAGAAGAAGGTTACATTTGCATTTCAGTTGGCCTTCTAAGACGAAATAAGCCATTGATTAGGAGCAAAACAATAGCATTACTTTGTAGCCTGATAAAGGACAACAGTCATAATAAGGTGAGCATAGTTGAGGTCGATCATGCTATTGATTTTATTATTCACTCACTTACACATGATAATAGAAAGGATATGAAATTCATGGAATTTCTTTTAGATATTTCAAAGGATATGGTTGTGTGTGAACAGATTGGCAAGGTACAAGGTTGTATCCTATTCCTTATTACAATGTGTTACACAACATTTTGTCACTATCCCTGAACTGCCCGTTCCTTGATCCTGGAGAACCTCTATGTTGAACCCCGCATTCTTTACCTTCATTAAGTAACTCCCATTGTGTCTCTCTTCATGAGTAGATCATTTCCCCTTTGCACCATTCCCCCTAAAACTTTTGTTTTTCCCAATTTACAAGACCAACACTAATGGCCTTTGTCTCCCTTGTACCAATGTGCAAATATTAGCACTATTCTCCACGTTGATCGATGCGAATAAGCTATGTTCCAGTTGTCTTAGTCTTATTAAGGAAATTTTTTAAATTAGAGCTAAAGCTTCCATCTCTAGAAGCTCTGTAACAGAAGTCTGGTAAATTGTTTGGCTAGATGGGGTCAAGGATGACAGTTTGGGATCCTTTCCCCTATAATGATAGAATTACCTCAAGGGATAAGTCCTTCTCCCATGAGAATAGGATCCATCTCCCATCCATCTTTCCTATATAAACCCCCCTTCTTCCCAAGCACAAACTAGGGATTAGTGTGAAAATCAGAATTAGACAAGCAAGCTATTACTAGTGGTAGTCATCTAGTTGTGCAAGGGAGAAGTGTATTTGGTTTCAAGTGAAGCATAAATGGAAGATTCTTTAAAATATTGTTATTTGAAGCCATCATGAAGTGCTAACATAAGTGTGTGGGAACCTGGTCTTGTCAGAGGAAGACTGCGACGTCAAGACGAATGGTTGTAATCTCTCTTTGATATTAATATATGCAACTATCAATTGATTTACTACATGTTTTTTAATATTACATATTCGTGTCTTGATTATTCTTAGCTCATTACATGAATCCGCTGGGGAGATCCAATCCTTTTTTTTGTTTTGGATTTCATGATTTCGTGAGAACTTTGCTAGTTTCTCATTTTCCATTTTGTTTTGTTGCTTTTCCCCTACTTACTAGCCTATTTCTAAAATCCATAGTAGTAGATCTTGTTAGGCTCCTGCTCATACTAGGTATTCGCCTTTCATGATCGACATTTTTACATGCCAAATGTGTCATACTTTGCAGGCTGCAATGTTCCATATTTGCTACCAAGGCCAAAGAAGTGTCCATGAGAGTCAGCTAGTCCAAGTGCCTCTGCTGTATTCCAATTTTGATGAGTTATTCCATTTTTTGAAGAATTTTCAGTTAAAGGGAGGCCCAAACAGTTTAATCTTGGTCTCCCTAGGTTTCAATTTCCTATTGTAGAATATAGAGAATCATTATCTATACAAACAGCTTAATCTTGGCAGATTCTTAGATAGGTAGAGAAGCAAGGGTGCTCAACAGCCTAATCGGAGCCCCTGGATGAAAAAAGTATAGATGTAGATAGGAGGCCAGTAAAAAAGAAAAATGTTGAAAACCTGGGTTTGCTAGTTCAAGTGCACCCAAACCAAAAGAAGAAAAAATGCTAGGTAAAGTAGGCTAGGTAAGTAGTTTTGTGGTTGCAGAAATCAAGCTATGTGATCCATTTCATGTTTTCAAGTGTTATATTTATCTAGGTCACAGTTTTGAGGAACTTTTTCATTTTTGATCAGATCAAGCAAGGCGTCTCTAACTCCCCCTTCTTATTATTTCCCAAATCACTCACTAACATCCCCTTAAGGACCTTAGGATCTGCCCAACTAGTCCTGTTTTCACTCCATCCTTGTTAAAAACCAAGTTGACATCTGAGTTGACTTGGGGAAAAGAAGCCACATTTCTTGTGTAAAAATTAATCTTTACACAATCCATTCATTTCCCTATGCTTAAGTTTCCATTCTATAAGCTTAGCATGCATCCCCTAATTTGCATTCCAAAGACCTCATATTAACATCTAACCCTATTATTTAGCTCCCTAAATCATTTCCCCTCCCCCTATTCTACAAAAAACTATATAAAAACCCAAAAAAAACACTAAATATCCCTCCCCATGGCAACTATAGTCAAATACTAAAAGTTGGGAAACCTTAGGTCCAGACCCATTGTTAGCCCCTCCGTGTTCATTTCCCTTGGGATTTGTTTAAGTTAAATATACCAACAAGTTTTAGGATTTTAGGGCTTTGGATTAGGTGAGTAGAGAGTTAACTCTCCAAGTTCATATTAAACGTCAAACATAGGAGTCTGATTAACGAGAGAAAATCCAGTAGCTGTAGGAAGACCAGGAAAGCTCTGGATCTGGGAGTTAAGCACGAGGGCCTGTGAAGATAGGGAAGAGAGATACCCCCTCTCCTACTTGTCCAAACTTACCTCACGAATGTTCTACCTGGCTTTTGTGACAAGTTGGTATCCATAGTTGCTTTTCCTAGGGAACTACATAGGTGGCTGCGGAGGGGAATCTCATGGCACCTGAGGTCGACGTTGCATCACTCTCGACAGTACTACTGGAGGGCACCCTTGCGAAGCTTGGGGGCTAGCACCGGCGTAGGCTGTTGTTAGGAGGTCAGTGTAACTTCCTCTGTTACCTTCGCTGATAGGACTCGGCCGTCATTATCCCAGACTATCTTCGGAAGGCCCATTACTCCACTTTCTTGTATTTTGGTGTCCAGTCCTTATCACCCGAAGCAGAAATACTTGGAAGTTGTTTGACTGGCTGACTTCTTTTAGGCACTTTATATTGAGTGTTCTTTGCTCCTTGTATATAGTTGGCTTTAGGTATTTTTGTCTAGTCACTTTTGGATTTGATATTCTGAGCGACTGACTTACCACTCTACCGATCTTGAAAAGTGTTTGGTCGTTCTTTCAGAAGTTGTGGAGTTGCCTCCTCAAGGGCAAAGGTTTTGATTGCTTATCCATATTCCTTGAAAAGTTATTTCTACATTCCCATAGGGGAAGGGTTTGAGGATCAATTAGATATGGCCAATATTCCTATGGAAACCAACCAAGGTACCCTTCCAAAAGGGGATCCTTGTGTTTTTCCTTTCTTTGGAAACGTTGGTACTCCATTGATGGTCACTTTGAATATTCCTGGGTTGAATGTTGGACTGCCCGTTTTGCTGTGGTCCACTCCGAATATTCCTAATTCTCTTTAAGCCTCTCAGTTGAATGCTTTATTTCAAGGGAATCACATGGGTACTAATTTTTCATCTTCTTTCAAAGAGAAAGCTAGGATTCCTTTTTCCCCTCCTTCTTGTAATAAGAAATCTAAAAAGAGGAGAAAGAGGAAGTCAAAGAAGAAGAATAATTCTATACCTTCATCCTCAACCTCTTCCAGTCATGTTGGAGATGAGCCTTCAGCCGCTGCAAGTCATGCTGGGGGCACAAGTCTAGTCACTGCAAGTCATACTAGCACTTCATCCTCAACCTCTACCAATCATGTTGGAGATGAGCCCTCAGTCGCTGCAAGTCATGCTGGGAACACAAGTCTAGTCACTGCAAGTCATACTAGTACTTCATCCTCAACCTCTACCAGTCATGTTGGAGATGAGCCTTCAGCCGATGCAAGTCATGCTGGGGGAACAAGTCTAGTCACCGCAAGTCATACTAGCACTTCATCCTCAACCTCTGCCAGTCACGTTGGAGATGAGTCTTCAACCGCTGCAAGTAATGCTGGGGGCATGAGTCTAGTCACTGTAAGTCATACTAGCAAGGAGTCACTGACCTCTATAAGTCATATTCAGGACTCTCCGCAAACCACTGCTAGTCATGTTGGCGGATTTGGGGTTGATAAGAAACCTGGGCGTAGAAGTTTTAAACCTAAGTTCCCTTATAAGATATGCAAGGGAGACCATCTTACTCATTTATGCCTTGGTATTCCATAATTCCAAAGGATATGGTCCGAGTTTGAATGTTCTTCTACTCCTACATCTGATGTGGTTTCTCGTCAATCCCATCAACCATTGGTTGGTCATGTGGCTGAGCCAGTGCAATCGCTGGCTGATTACACTCCTCTTCTGGGGGGTGAAGCACCTAACAAAAGAGTCTGCTTAATTTCTAGTATAGAGTCTTCTAGTATAGGGGGCATTCTAGTTTCTTCAAATGTTCCCCCTCCAAGTTCCAAGAGTGTTTCCTTTGATTGGGATAGTCTTGTCGAGCCTCGTCTTCCTTCCACTGCACCTTTCCAAATAAAGGTCAGAGTTAATTCCACAAATGTCTATCAATGTATGGTGGATGAAGGATCCTCTGCAAGTATTATATCCTCTTTGACTTGGAAAGATTTGGGTTCCCCAAAGTTGCTGACAGCTCAGAGTCAGTTGTTAGCCTATGATAGAAGACCTGGTGAATCTATGGGTGTTCTTCCTCAATTACCTATCACTTTAGGTGGGAAGACTGTCTTAATCGATATGATGGTGGTTGATAGCCCTTTAGACTTTAATATGCTACTTGGGCATGATTATGTGTATGTTATGAATTCTGTGGTGTCTTCATTCTTTAGAGTAATGTGCTTTCCTCATAACGGGAATATTGTCACTATTGATCAGCTTGCATCTGATAATCACCACCGTAATTCAACTTTACTGCAGAATGCCCCCTGGTTTGTTCCAAGTGTTCAGGTAGACTCTACCCCGCCATGGGTCAATTATGTGGTGTTGAATCCTCAATGTTCAATCGCTTCTAAGAAGGATCCTTTGACCTATTATTCTCCTTCTTGGGACTTAATCCCGGCAATTGACTGAAAGATTCTTCCTATAGGGACATGGGACCCCTTAATTCCCTTTGTTGATCCTTGTAGTTCTCATGATTTCTTAGAACTTGTTTTGCCTTCATAGGAGGAACTCCTTAAAGCCATGAGTTTTGACTACCAAAGGAGTCCTTGGCCTGAGCCCTACAAGGGGTTTGTTGAGCAGAACTATTATGCGTAAGCCGCAAGGCTGTGTGGTTTCCTATACCATATTGGATATATAAGGTACGCATTTTCGAGTTTTGTATTCTATAACACAAGATTTTATATGAAGTTTATATGTGGGATGTATTAACTTCTTGTCCAGTGTTCCTATTTATGTATACAGAACTTGGAAGATTTCTCCTTTGGAAGTTTATCGTTGGTCTGTTCTGACAGGTATTGATTCTCGAAACTGGCATATAGGTTAGGTTTTTCCGCCTGCATTGTGCACTTATCAGTTTCCTTTCCCATTTTGACCTTAGGATCGACCCCACCAAGTTATGGTGCGGAACCTTCTCATTTCTTAGAAGTATCATGACTTGTGTGGTAGAGCCTACCTTATCAAGGGTGCCCTAGTTAGTACCTTGTTGTCACTTGGCGCTCATGCAGATTTTTTGTTCTTAGGTTCGGGAGTCCTTTATAGTCCCACGATGACTTATGCGTTGGAGACTCATTCCCCTTAGCTTCTTCGCTTTGTTCTGGCCTTATACCATAGAGGCTCCTTTGTGTTGAGTTGTACTGCTGCATTGCATGTTGACCATTTGCACCTTTTGGCCTAGAGCTAGCTTCACTTGGACTCGTGTTTAAGCCAACTTTTGACCATGACGACTGCAAAATCAACCTTGCATACCTTTGACTTCTGCAACTTGACACACCTTGATCCATGGAAGGAACACACCTTTGAGTGTCACTAACTAGTTTTTGCCTCCCTGCATTGAGCATAGGAATGTTCCACTCCCAGGAACTAGATCATCTGTTTCATCGACACTTGTTCTTTCCACTATACCATAGCATTCTTTTATTCTTTTTCGAGCTTAACAGAAAAAGACAAAAAAACTAAATATTCCAAAAAGAGTGGCAACAGGACAGTATTTCCATCTATTACTGGCAGCTAGAGTCAGTCGTGTCGCCCTTGAACAAAGCACTCCAAGCAAAGTCTCCTCCATTTGGGTGGGATTTAGTTTGACTTAGGTACGCCTTAACCTTGTTATTGAGTCAGTTCTCCCCCGATTGGTTATCTCTTCCAATCATATGGAGGGTTCGTTCATGCCTCCTGCATGACGAACTTATACAGAGTCATCATATGCTTCCATAGTCACATTGAGTCATGCTTTTGTTCAAGGGAAGTTAGCCTGAGTCGGCCTCTCTGCGGTGTCTCTTGAATCATTTTTCAGTCGGCCATCCTGGTTATCAGTGTCATGTCTATCATCACATCAGTTATATTGGTCCTTTACTTGTGCTGGTTTGAGAAGGTCCCCATTGACGACGACATCTTGCTCTGAGGACAGGCCTAGAGCTGCACCCTGGCCCTATTTTCATTATTGATAGGATACGTTGTGCTCAGCATCGATCAGTATCATGGGTCTTTAACTGAGTGGTTTCCCTTCTGTTCGACGTCAGCTTACATTATCACACATTGGGATTCATGCAGTACCTTGGTTTCCATTTGAACCTATTGGTGGATACCTCACCTCTGTGTTAGCTTTCATTATTGGTTGGTTGAGAGGGTTTCTGCCGTGCGCTAGCTACATCTTGTGTTTGCTGGAAATGTATTTCAGTTCGATTACTACATATTTTTTCGTCCGATTCCTTCCACATTATTGGCCTATGGGTTACACTCGCACTAGATTGATGAAGGATGCCTTAATGCCTTCCTTCTAGCAGATCTTTCCCTATCGACTCTGACTCATTGCTCTGGGGCAAAGATCTAGAGTCCATTTGGCAGTACCTTGGGGTTTGCAATCATTAGTGGCAGTTCCTTCGCTATCGATAGTGGGAAACCATCATTGTCTCATGATCAATAGATTCTTACAAGTGTTCGACTCCAGCTCATTTATTCGCACTTGTTGGTTTGTACTGGGTACCTTGACGCTCATTATCATTATCGGTGAGTAGTCTCACGTTTGTTAACAGTATACATCAATGACCGGTAATCAAACGATTTATCACATGGTCGACTTCAGATCATTTATTCCCATGGGGTAGAAATGTACCACGGCGGTCGGTGAAGACCTCAGGTTGTATCAACATTCATTGGTTCACTTGACAGTTGCTCCTGTTGCTGCTAGTTGATGCCACTCCACCTTATATGTTGCAGTCATTCATGGCGACATTCTATATGCTGTCACCTGAGTTTGCAGTGTAGTACCATCCTTTTCCATCATGTTTAGTTGGTAACTTTTGGGATCAGTCTTTGATATCAGTGATCCATTGTATTTCTCAGCATCATTGACAGTTTTATATATGATATTGAGACATGTGCTTGTTCGATCATGATCAGATGATCCATTATGTATTTTCCAGTCATTTATACTTGTGTACTTAGTGGATCCGCTTGTACTTGATCTGCAGACATGCTTTGATTTCTCTGAGCATGTGTATGCCCGCCTCAGATGATGTTTCTTTTTGATCTCCTTTTGTGGATTGGTAGGCTGAATTCTGGTGAAGTACTCAGTTTTTGGCAGATTTCCTTTCCATGTACTTGCTTAATATATTTCGGCCATCATGTTCCCCTTCTGACCTCATATATTAGGGGGCATCTATTATAAATCCAAATCTCACTATTATGGTTTTTGATGCTACACTCATGGCCTAGGGCAACCCCTCCTTCTAGACCTGGTCCCAAATTTTAAAAAAATAGTGTTTTATTCCCTGTACGTGACATTGCCCTGAGTTAAACGCATGTATATGCAGGTTCGCATATACCCAACCCGCGTATATGTATTAAAACACTTAAAAAAAAATAAAACTCCTTATTTTCTGGCGGAGATCACAGGTTTTTACCTGATGATCACCTATTAGTGCCCATGGCCCAACTATTCCCAACCAATTCCTAACTAAAAAACTACTTTCGGATTGGTATAAAAAGACATCAAAGGGAAGGCCTAAGGGAGGAGAGAAGAGAGAGAAAGGTTATTATACTGAGATTTTCCCCTGACCAGGTCTGAAGACCCTTGTGCCTTTTGCACTTCCCCCATTTGTATAGGAAACCCTTGTTTCCTTGTGATTCGATGTTCATCCACTAGTTATGGCATCATGGAGTGAGTCTTGGAAGGAGATATGCTAGAGGCTTGAGGCTGGACGGATCCGGAAGGAAGCTTTGCTTGGAGCCTGTGAAAGGTTACTCAGGTGATATTACTCCTTTTGTACATTCTATTTGTCTATAATAAAGAAACACGTCTTTGTTCCCGATATGCTTCTTCTTTATGTTTATGATGTTCATGTTTGAATTTCATGTATGATTGGTTGTTTAAAGTTCGTGACTAACTTCCTTCTTTCATAACATAAAGATGATTTTTGTATAATTCTTTGTCCATATACTGCTGCCTTCTTTGGAATTACTAGTTTTCCAGGACAAAGGAGTGAAACGGACGTGAAGAAGGGTTTGGACCCTTGAGGAACTTCTCGAACGTAGGACTTGAGGTATGTCCTTCATACTTTATAATTTTCTTGTTATAGTGTAATGGCTATGTGAATGCGTGCTTCTTTGTTTAGACAACTTTTAGTCTGCTAAGGTTTCCACCCAAAAGCCCTAGGGGATCAAATCCCTCAACAATATGTTACATGATCAAACCACACAACTATAGCTACAACATCATCAAGAAAAATTTCCTTCCAACCTCTTCACATGCTATAACAATATTTCTTATGAAGGAACCAAGTCATATCACAAGCAAATTATCAATATCAAAGTTGTTAGCTTATAATATCCTCTCATCAGAGTGTTGTGTAAATTTCTGCTACTTGCTACGTCTGAAATCAACATACCTTTACACGTTATATCTTCATATTGCAACAAGGTTTGACTTCAACTTTCAATCATCAAAATGTTCCTTGAATATGCTCATCAGTTATAAACTTCAATATCATCAAATTTCCTGTAGCTCCCTATAATTTTCATCAATCTCATCGTTATCACAAATTTATCATCAAGCACGAGTCTTTCTTTACTTTTTTCTTACATCTTTCTCCTCTTACTTTCACAATTTCATTATGTATCTATAGTTCTCACCAACTAGTAAAACGAAGCAAAATATACAAATGAAAGAGCATGCTTTCAATCATGTTATTACAGGTTTTCTATGATTATTCAAATGTGAACTTCTAGGGTTCTAGCTATAAACCCTAGAAATTCCTTGTCCTAAACCTTATTAGGATTTTTATTTTTCATATGAAACACCAAGTCTTAGGGTTTTGATTTTGACCCTTAGGTTTGTCCAAATTTTTAATATATCTCCTAGAGTATTTCTCTCAAAGATCTTTTACGATAGGGTTTCAAGATACTTTAATATCAAAGAAGACTTAGCCTACATGCTCTAGATCCCATTTTCCAAAAGCTTGGGATTCCTTAGAGGGAACAACCAATTAAGGTTAGGGTTTTTGCATTTCTAAGGGTTAGTTTAGAAACCTTAAAAACTAAGAGTCTTTAAGACCCAACAAAATTCATAGTCATTAAGACATACATCAAATAAATTGCAAATACCTACAAACATAATACTGATTGCAAAACCCTAACCATACTATTGACATGCCAAGACTATGGAACAATATCATAGCATCATTATTTGTTAAATAATAATACCTCTGTAATTTTTACCTGTCATTTTATGCAGAGATATTGTCTCAACTATACTTCATTCAAATGAGATAACCTTAGGTTAATTTCATTAATATCACCCTTTCTTGAACCAGGTTATCATGCTACTTTTCTTCATTGACCATCATTACAATATATTGTCATTATCATATGAAGGTTATCCGATCATTGTTACAATCACACCTTTAACACATGAACTTTTGAGTTTATTTTCATCATGGATCATGGCCATTTTTTCATACACGATCACTTGTGCAACTTCATAGTCATCAAGACATACATCAAATAAATTACAAATCCCTACAAGAATACTGCTAATTGCAAAACCCCAACTATACTATTGACTATGGAACAATATCATAGCATCATTGTTTATTAAATAATAGTATCTCTATAAGTTTTACCTGTCATTTTATGTAGAGATGTCATCTAAACCATTCAAATGAGATAACTTTAGGTCAGTTTCATTAATATCAACCTTTCTTGAACCAGGTTATCATGCTACTTTTGTTCATTGACCATCATTACCGTAATATTGTCATTATCATATGAAGGTTATCCGATCACTGTTATAATCACGCCTTTAACAGATGAATTTTTGAGTTTACTATCATCGCGGGTCATTGTCTTTTGTCATGCAAGATCACTAAAATGTCACTTGTGCAACTAACATAGGACACAATTATTATAATCTTTCATAGTCAGTTATCCTTCTCTTAGAAGTATTGTACCAATTTTACAAGTCATAAATATATTTACACTATTATTATACATGTCACTTGTATGAATATTGTTGTCAAGACATCATTGCCACTATCAAAAGTCTTACAAAAATCACAATCTTACTTTCAAGGGATAGTTCTTGTTGTACCAACCTTCTTCATAAAACATCATTCATTAAGAGACCAGTAGAATATTTTCAAGAAGAGATGTAATAAGGAGGATCTTCCAAAAATAAAAAATCAAGAGAAATTCTTGATCAACTTCATATTTTAGCCTTCCTATTCTTCTGCAATATTTCAAATCAAATTGAGTGAATCATGTGTGCCCAAATGAGTTAAAATCCTCCTATTTATATTAGTCAGAGGGGTGTGAAAAGACATGTCCTTAGGGTTGGGCGGATTTGATAGATAGATTGACCTCATGTCTACGGATTTTTTTTACCCAAATTACATATTAAAAATTATTTCTTCCTTTTCTTTACAATAGGTCCAAATAGGAATTTGACTCTTTGACTCAAGAAAACTTAAAAGCATGAAAAGCATGTCTATCTAATAATAATAATAATAATAATAAAATTATTTTTCTTATTTTTTATTTACATAAAATATACATTGATATAGGTACACATACCATTATGAAGACTTAACCTAGTTACATTCTCTAACACACCTCACATTAGTCAAAATGTATTCAAGCTCAAAGCAGAGGAGATCCACCATGAAAAAAACATGCATTGGGCCCTTTTTAATCTTCTTTCGCACTAGCTCAAGGACTGGGAAAGGAATAAATCTCAGACCACCTGCTAGATTGTTGAGTTTTCATCCTTCAATAGCCATGCCACCTCTTCCCTCCACCACCTCTCCTACGACTTTGTGTGGTCTAAAATGCAGATAAAAATTAGAGCTTAATTTAATGTCAACCCGGGAAGGTAAACTTAGAAGTGCTTATCTAAAATATATAGATCTAGAAGGACTCCTAATAACTAATCAAGCCTAGATCTAACAATTGTTTGAGATCTATAATTCTCTTACAAGAATACTTTCTACAAGATCTCTTCCAACATTAGAACATCTAATGAGAAATCAAGAGCTGAAATGAAATAAACCTAGATCTAATAATTGTCTGAGACCTTACGGTTCTCTTACAAGAACACCTTCAAATAAGATCCTTCCAATATTAGAACATTTAAGAAAATTTGAAACCTGAAATCAAACAAAAACATAAAGTAAATTACAAACAAATAAGCATGCAAGTGAGGCCATGGGGGCCCTCCATAACTCCACCAGCACACCACTTCAATGGAGACTCAGATGTAGAAGCAAAATTAAAGTATGATACTTTATTTCAAAATCTCTAAGGTTACAAAAACTTCCAGATTACAAAAACTTCAAGATTACAAATGGAGGAGAATGTACTCCTATTTATACAATGGGATGAGTAACAAACTCATAATGATCATCTACTACTTTCCCAAAATATGATCCCACAAATCTCTCAAGCATTTTTAACTACTTTCCCATTATTACAAAATCTGATCCCACAAATCTCTCAATAAATCTCTCACATATCTTGGATAAGATATGCCAACCATGATTTTCTCCTTAGGATAAGATAAGATATGCCTCCATGATTTTCTCCTTAGGATAAGATAAGATATGCCTCCATGATTTTCTCCTTTGCATAATTATCTCCTTAATATGGTGGAGGAGATATTAATTCTTCACATATTTCCTACACATCACAAAACTCACATATTCTTGAGATATATATAAAAATATGTATATTTTCTAATAATTAATCATAAATTCACTTGTAATACAAAAATGAATAAAATGGAAAATAAGAAGGTGAAACCCAAATGTATGTATGAAGATGATATGATAAAAGGTTAATGGGATGATGAGATGTAAGGAATAGTGAAGAAAAAGGTAGATGAAAATATGACATTTATGAGTCCCAACAGACTTTGACATAGAAATCGCTCCTAACATTCCCTTCCGCTCCTCCCCACCTCTCTTGACTTCTACCTCCCATCCTCTAGGCTCCACTTCCCCCTCTTCCCATCTTCATGGATTCTAGAGAACACTCCTCCCCTACTCACAAAAGTCTATAAGTAACACTACCACCAATAACATCTCAGGAAAAAACTCCCTCTCACTCGTCTCCTCGCCCCAGTCCGCACAAGTGCTACATCCTCGCGAAGAAGCTAGAACAAGAGGTCAACACTAGGGCTAGTTGTGCTCAACTATTATAAGTATACATCTCAACATGTATTCACAAATATCATCAATCTTCCTCTAGTTTTTAGTTGTATCGTATGTTTTAGCACTATGGCTTACTTTCTGATGGTTGTCAATCTATGGATTTGTTCCACCATAGTCTATAACTTTAAAAAAATTTACTTTCTCATGTTATGTAATCACTAGTAGAAAATGATGAAATTAGTGACTAAGTGACTAAAAATGTTAGTCACCTCAATTATTTCAAGTAAATTACTACTAAATTTGAGCAATTTTTAAGTGACCGAACTAAAAATAACTAACTTAAATGACTAATTAGTTTATGGATAAAATATATGACTAGATAATAAGTGACCAAGCTAAAATTGACTAACTAATATGACTAATTTAGTCCAGGACTAAAATATATGACTAGATAATAAGGGACAAAATTAATAATGATTAACGTAAATGACTATTATAGTCCAAGAATAAAAATATGACCAATAATAAGTATAACAAGTATATGAATTAGTCATTTATGTTAGTAACTTTTAATTTTGTCAGTCTGGAAATGGAAAATTGCAATTTTGATACTGAAGTGTTTCATTTCACTACAAGGGTCTCTAAATTCACTTGCAATGTTAAAATTTAGAGACAAAGGGGTCTTTGAATTCATCTTGTTAATATTCGAAATACCCTTTTGTCTCTAAATTTTAAAATGGATTCACATATTATTAACATTAGTTTGACCTTCTTTCGTCATGGGTGAAAGGCTCTCCTTCACCAATTAATCCAAGAAGGGCACGGCTAGTGGCACTTGAGATGAAGGACAAGAAAAAAACAAACTGGAGAAATTCATAACTTCTTAAACTTCTAAAAACCTTAAGAAAGCCATAATACGTTGCATGTCTTTCTCTGATCCCTAGGATGAAAGGGAAACCAAAATCAACGATAGAAAACCAAAAGAAGAGTTTTTCATCCACTCAAAAATGCCCTCGAGCCCTAGGGTGGCTAAAACTAGAGGACCTTAATAGTGCACAATTGGAGCAGGGGTGAGGCCCTCTAAATTGCTAGATGAATGCCCTACCAAATTATTAAATTTGCTTTCTAAATACACGGTAGGCCCAAAATTTGAGGCATGGTGACCTTGCAATCTAATTTCTAAATGTGAATGGATAAAATCCTTGTGCTAGCTCGAATTTGTTGAAACCCTTCCTCCAATGCATAATCCACCAACTGCTCCTCCTTCATGTGGGCCTAATAGGAAGAAACCAACATCTCATATGAAAAAAATATTTGATGAGTAGTTGTGTGCCTTCAAAGGGTTCATCATGATGATGATATTTGTACTTAAAAAAATACATTATGTGAATAAAAAACTCATGGTTATCATTTAATCTTATTTTTCATTTTGACAAGGATGTGAGAGCCTAACATTGTCTAGAGCCCATTCACTCTTCATCAAAACTATTCCTCGCTCTAGTCAGAAACTCCACACCCCTTTCTTTTCCTACAATTTTTCCATGGGCCTATAGGGTTTCTCCATAATTATTTAATTCCTCTCCCATGGTAAAGATGTTGTGATTGTTGACAATAATACTGAGAGGGGGGGTGAATCAGTATTATCTAATTCTTTTACCAAATCTTTCTTATTTATACTTTGAATTATTTTTGCATACC
>APFE030818612.1:100365-113958 GCA_000404065.3 Pinus taeda | reverse complement strand
GGGCCAAAACCATGATAACCCAATACTGTTGGCTAAATACCACTAAGAAACCCCACGGGTGGGCGCTTAACTGCCTTGAAATGTGTGCACTGGGGTACGCACCCCATGAATGGGTGACCCGCGTATTTGGACGCGATCCCTGCACGGTATACCTGCGGGTACGCACCTCCTAAACTGTTCTCCTGCGTACTTCTTTATTTTCATCAAAATGAGAGCCATGCCATGGGTGTTTGCCATCAAGTACAACATCTGAAATCATACCAGAACCATAATGCCAACAGTGATGTCCTCTTTAACATTTTGACTCCGTAAAATAAATAAAAAGTGATAACTATAATTAATAATTAAACCAATCTAGATCCATCTTAACTCTGTATCTACCAATTTCCAAGACAAAGGAATAGATTCTTTCATAAGGTGCAGACATGAAAAAAAAAAAATAAGAAAACAAAATAGCTTGCAAATTCAACTACCTTTTTTTTTTAAATATTAAAACATTTATGACAATGGATAACTTTTTAAAAAATTAAAATATTTATTATATTTGAATAATAATTTTTACATTATGGTAAAAGAATTTTTGGGCCTTTTCATTTGGAATCTCATTTTGCCACTCATCAAATAAATTTTAGAGGGTATGGCCAAGGAGGATTTCCAAAGTAGTGGAAGTTTCCACTGATACATCAACTTTGAAACAAGAATATGAAGAGTTTAAAAGGGATATGGAAGCTACTATATTGAGAAAAATAAAGCAAAGGGTTTGGAAATGGAACAAATCATTTGATTGCTTCGTTGTGCAAATGTGGCATCTTTCGCCAAAGAGAGGGATAAGATATATTACGAGAAAATGCTCTTTTTTGGAAGTAATTCTTTTCCTCCCTTACAATCATAATTTTGCTGTACAATTTCTTAAGAGGTAATGGAAGATCCTGTTAATATTTCTTCTTGTCAAACTTGATAGAAGTTCTATTGAAATATGGTTCAAAAAGGGGTACACTACTTGTCTCATGACTAATCACGTGCTAATCAGTAAAGAGTTTAGACCAAATATCATACTCTGAAGGTCTATAGAAGAGTGGAATGATAGAAATACAATGGTCACAATAAATACATTGAAACCTAATCTGGATTCTGATGAGGAGCAGACTGTGTTGTATGCTCTTAATGAACTAAGGTTAAGTGAGGAGAAGGGAATGCACAGACAGTCGATAGGAGAAGAAGGTTACATTTGCATTTCAGTTGGCCTTCTAAGACGAAATAAGCCATTGATTAGGAGCAAAAAAATAGCATTACTTTGTAGCCTGATAAAGGACAACAGTCATAATAAAGTGAGCATAGTTGAGGTCGATCATGCTATTGATTTTATTATTCACTCACTTACACATGATAATAGAAAGGATATGAAATTCATGGAATTTCTTTTAGATATTTCAAAGGATATGGTTGTGTGTGAACAGATTGGCAAGGTACAAGGTTGTATCCTATTCCTTATTACAATGTGTTACACAACATTTTGTCACTATCCCTGAACTGCCCGTTCCTTGATCCTGGAGAACCTCTATGTTGAACCCCGCATTCTTTACCTTCATTAAGTAACTCCCATTGTGTCTCTCTTCATGAGTAGATCATTTCCCCTTTGCACCATTCCCCCTAAAACTTTTGTTTTTCCCAATTTGCAAGACCAACACTAATGGCCTTTGTCTCCCTTGTACCAATGTGAAAATATTAGCACTATTCTCCATGTTGATCGATGCGAATAAGCTATGTTCCAGTTGTCTTAGTCTTATTATGGAAATTTTTTAAATTAGAGCTAAAGCTTCCATCTCTAGAAGCTCTGTAACAGAAGTCTGGTAAATTGTTTGGCTAGATGGGGTCAAGGATGACAGTTTGGGATCCTTTCCCCTATAATGATAGAATTACCTCAAGGGATAAGTCCTTCTCCCATGAGAATAGGATCCATCTCCCATCCATCTTTCCTATATAAACCCCCCTTCTTCCCAAGCACAAACTAGGGATTAGTGTGAAAATCAGAATTAGACAAGCAAGCTATTACTAGTGGTAGTCATCTAGTTGTGCAAGGGAGAAGTGTATTTGGTTTCAAGTGAAGCATAAATGGAAGATTCTTTAAAATATTGTTATTTGAAGCCATCATGAAGTGCTAACATAAGTGTGTGGGAACCTGGTCTTGTCAGAGGAAGACTGCGACGTCAAGACGAATGGTTGTAATCTCTCTTTGATATTAATATATGCAACTATCAATTGATTTACTACATGTTTTTTAATATTACATATTCGTGTCTTGATTATTCTTAGCTCATTACATGAATCCGCTGGGGAGATCCAATCCTTTTTTTTGTTTTGGATTTCATGATTTCGTGAGAACTTTGCTAGTTTCTCATTTTCCATTTTGTTTTGTTGCTTTTCCCCTACTTACTAGCCTATTTCTAAAATCCATAGTAGTAGATCTTGTTAGGCTCCTGCTCATACTAGGTATTCGCCTTTCATGATCGACATTTTTACATGCCAAATGTGTCATACTTTGCAGGCTGCAATGTTCCATATTTGCTACCAAGGCCAAAGAAGTGTCCATGAGAGTCAGCTAGTCCAAGTGCCTCTGCTGTATTCCAATTTTGATGAGTTATTCCATTTTTTGAAGAATTTTCAGTTAAAGGGAGGCCCAAACAGTTTAATCTTGGTCTCCCTAGGTTTCAATTTCCTATTGTAGAATATAGAGAATCATTATCTATCCAAACAGCTTAATCTTGGCAGATTCTTAGATAGGTAGAGAAGCAAGGGTGCTCAACAGCCTAATCGGAGCCCCTGGATGAAAAAAGTATAGATGTAGATAGGAGGCCAGTAAAAAAGAAAAATGTTGAAAACCTGGGTTTGCTAGTTCAAGTGCACCCAAACCAAAAGAAGAAAAAATGCTAGGTAAAGTAGGCTAGGTAAGTAGTTTTGTGGTTGCAGAAATCAAGCTATGTGATCCATTTCATGTTTTCAAGTGTTATATTTATCTAGGTCACAGTTTTGAGGAACTTTTTCATTTTTGATCAGATCAAGCAAGGCGTCTCTAACTCCCCCTTCTTATTATTTCCCAAATCACTCACTAACATCCCCTTAAGGACCTTAGGATCTGCCCAACTAGTCCTGTTTTCACTCCATCCTTGTTAAAAACCAAGTTGACATCTGAGTTGACTTGGGGAAAAGAAGCCACATTTCTTGTGTAAAAATTAATCTTTACACAATCCATTCATTTCCCTATGCTTAAGTTTCCATTCTATAAGCTTAGCATGCATCCCCTAATTTGCATTCCAAAGACCTCATATTAACATCTAACCCTATTATTTAGCTCCCTAAATCATTTCCCCTCCACCTATTCTACAAAAAACTATATAAAAAACCAAAAAAAACACTAAATATCCCTCCCCATGGCAACTATAGTCAAATACTAAAAGTTGGGAAACCTTAGGTCCAGACCCATTGTTAGCCCCTCCGTGTTCATTTCCCTTGGGATTTGTTTAACCTTTGGTTAAATAAATAACCAAACTATACCACACCCCGCGCATGCATAACATTTGGATTTCATTGATATTTGATCAATGAATAACCATGACCCCGAGCGCACATTTAACCCAGATCCACCATAGGATCGGCTCTCCCAGATTCGACGGCCCTCATGCATATCGGGCGCCCCTTCATAGCAGTACGTTAGTGCCCGATGGTCGACGGTTTCACCATCATACACCGGGACAACTGTTGGCCTCCTATTGCATCGGGCCGCCCCTGACACATACCACTCCTATACTAAAAGCGGTCTGACGCAAACCGCTTACCACCCTCCCTGCTTGCCTATGTCACTGCATGACAATGCCGCCACCTCACCTGCCACTATGCTATACCTGTGCCATGTCACTTGCTGACGTCATCATCCACATCACCTTGCCACATCACCCTACCATGTCACCCTGGTGACATCATCTGCTGTACCACCGCTGACGTCATCCGTCGAAGAAAAAAACACGTAAAGGCGAATTTGCAACTTAGGAAGCCCGGAATGGAAATCTTAGGCAGTTTTTGATGCGCGATTAGTGCTTAGTGTTAATCGCGCATCGCTAAAGAAAAAGGGCAAAAATGGAAAGCCCCAGTCCAGCGCATGGTTTACAGCAGCTATTTTACCGAAAAAAGATAAAAAGGGCGATTTAACAGTTAAACAGGATCAGCAGGGAAAGAGAGTCCCGATTCAGGTGTTAAATAGTATCAGAGGAAAGATAAAGCCCATATTCAATTAAAAAAGTATCAGCGAAGTGGCAAAGAGTATCAAATTGACAATATCTAAGTAGGTGAACATTAAAAGTCTCCATTAAAGTCAAAGAAAGCGGTGAAGCCACTTAAGGCTCTTAGATCATAGCTAATGCACATCAAATCCACTCAAGAGCAGTGGAGCAGAGACCAATGCACAGTTATGATAGATGGCCAACGCATAATAGCAAAGGACACATAGCCTCATTTTTGTAACAGATGCCCCCAACGTAGCATTAGATATATATTTTTACATTACTTACAAGATAAGTTAGGTTTATTGCAGTTGTTTCCTCAGATCTTCTATCAGATCTTGTTTGTAGACATTTTGCCTATAAAAACAACCCTGAACAATGTAATAAGGGTTGTTGGTTGGTGGGTTGGTTGATGATTTCTTCCTTCTGAACTGTGATGTAAGATATCAGACTGTGTAAATACAAATGGCTATTGAAGTTCACTGTGCCTGAAAGATCTGAAGGTGGATTGGATGTTCAGGGACCTGCTACAAAATTCCTGTGTCATGCTATGGAACAATAAGTTATACTAAACTGTGTTTTATGTTTTCTATTATGTAAATCTCATCTATGCTTCATGATCTTGGTAACAGAGAAGAAGAATATCATAACATTTGCTTGAGTGCACCTTATGTTCAATCTCTGTTATTTATTATGTTTTCTTCAGGACTAGTCATAAATATGAATTCTTAACTACTCATGTTTGTACTAGTTCTCTCATTTTGAATACTGTTTAAGAATTCTTAACTACTCTTGCACAATATTCATCCACTTTCCCTCTGTCAGTATAATGAAATATTCTTGATTGCCTTTCATTCCCTGACTTCATTCCATCATTACCAGATTTGAAAATTGTTCCTAGCCTCCCTATCCCACTCTCTGGTACTACCTTTTCACCAAGAAAATATTTCAGTAATTACACTCTCAGTGACTCCATTGCCCAATGGAAAAAATAGTTATACACTTGCATCCCAGTTCTGTCTGAGATCACCATCCCACCAAACTCAAAAAAAACCCATGTGCATCATATCTAGCCTAAAATCATCCTTAAGCAAAGCTAAATCCCAAAGAGAGAGCCCTCTCTGACTGCTGGTAGGCTAGGACCTGCAACCCAAAGATTGGTTAGTGGTTACCTCAACCATATTCCCTTTGGAGTCAAAGGGAACAACCTGAGTGATAACAAATATGGTCCTTGCTTTTAATTTTTTTATTATTTTTTCTTAGTTTCCTTGGACAGTGAATTTAATTGGCTGACAGTCATGCCGATCAGCATGAATTGTAGAGGAACAGTCACATTGACCAGACTTTGCCGCTTGTTTTCAATTAGGCAATCGCACTAATGCCTATAAGTGAAGATTAGGGCTTGACCCCAATCTCGGTCAGTGTGTTCAACTCTTGTTATTTTGACCTCGTAAGCCTTTTAGACGGTCTTCTCCCTAACTAGAAAGCTTCATTTAGCTTTATTTGTGTGCTTTCTTAGTTTAGCCCACCCTCTGTGTTAAGTTTGGCCCTGTGTGAAGTTATTTTTTATTTTTTCTTTGAATCCCTCTATCAGTGCTAATTTTCAATTAGGCAATCACGCTAGTTGTAATACTGGTTAGTCATGAAGGTCCTACTGATCGATGTTAGTTGTATTACTGTTCAGTTGCGCCGGTCTTAGTGGTAAGAAAAAATCGTAATTTCTCTGATTCCAGGGCCAGTGTGTCTTGACACTCAGACTCTTGTCTTCCTCCTAGAAGTGACTAGGATGCTTTTTTTTCAATTGAATGAGTAAAAGAGTCTCCTTTGTTCTCTTCTTTCGAGTGTCCCTTTTCTCTTTCCAAGCATATATTACATTGCTTGGTTTGTCAATTGAAGCATTTATGTGTTTGCTTTGTTCGATTCAGGGAAGAAGTTGCTTTTAGTTTGATTTATAATGCTTTGGATTTGATAGATGCTTGTTTGTTTGGAATCATGAAAGTTTTCAATTTAAAGTGCTTTATGTGAAAGATTCATTTTGCATTTGATGAAAAGGAGGACATCATTCTAGTTTACTTAAGTGAAAATATTGCATTAGTAATATTATGGAGAAGCTAGAATGGCATCATCATAAGCATTGGAAATGAAATGAAACTTCTTATGTTGTTATACGAAGATTAATTGAATTTAGGAGATTTATTAGTGAAATATTTCATTCTTTGATTGTTGCATTAAGTTTGTGTTCTCTATCTCTCAATTAGTGGTAACGTTCATCGAAGACAAATATCTCTTTTCTCATATAGCTGCATGTAGGAGTTTTGTCAAATGACAATGGTAAGGCCTTGTAATTGAAACCTAATTACAAATCAACTATTAAAATTTATTGAATCAACCTAAAGAAGCATTGAAACTTAACACTCACATTTAGAGGTCTAGGCTAGAGACATGTTCTGATTTCTTTAAACCTAGCAGTTGTCGTTCGCTTTGGAATTAAACATTGCTAGTAAGGACTTGTACTCCCCATACTGTCATGTATATAAAGGGAGACCCCGTTAGGTTTGCAATCATTTATCAGTTGGAAGCCGATTCTACTACCTTGTAAACATGATACATCAAACACATCATTCAGGAAAATTGCATGCTCGTACTTCTCGTTTCACTTGGAGGTATTCTATAGTTCACGGTTGCCTGGTAATCCTCTTTACCTAGATCATCTAGAACAATCGTTTGATATTTTTGAATCATTAACTTTAAAATATTGTTCGAGCACTTGTCCTTTCGAGCTCATTCAAAACAAAAGAGACTAGAGTCGCCTTTTTCCCTTTTCTCGACCATTAAAACACAAAAAGGAAAATTTTTGTTTTAGTGTCTTAAAATTAACTAGCCATGAAATATTCCTGGTTAGATTTATCTTCCTTAGTAATTCCTTAGGATCGATTCCAGTGGAAACATTTCCAGAGTATTCTAGTCAAGGGTTCCCCTTGGATGGGAATCCTGGTCCTTTTCCTTCTTTTGGAGATTCTGGTGCTCCTTATATGGCAGCGTTGTCCCTCCCTAGGTTAACCATTGGCTTACCTGTATAGTTATTTTTTACCTCAATGGTCCCGAGTGAGCCAACTACTTCCCCATTGTCTCCTTCATTTGAATCATGTCATGATGATTCTAAGGTTGACTCATCGCCTTCTTCCCCTATTTCTTCACCGTCTTCTTCTATTTCGCTTGGTGAAATTTTGAAATCCAATAACTAGGAGGCTAAGAAGAAGAAGAAGATGATGATGAAGAAGAAGTCAAATAAGAAAGAGGCCAACTGTGCAACTATTACTCCAAATGCACTTCCCATCGACAAACCTTCCGATCCTCCACGGAAGGTAAAATTCCCTTGCAAGTTGTGTAAGGGTGACCATCTCCTTCGAGACCCTCCTAGCATTCCCAGAGTCTTAGAGTTATGGTCTCTGTTGGGTTGTGTTATATTCTTTCCACAACTAACCTACGTAGTGAACCGGGGGGTTAGAGGGGGAGCTGAGCCCCCCCTTCGCCGCGCCGATTGCGCAGCGGGGGGGCAGCAGCCCCCCTTGTCCCGGGGGTTTGAGGGGGGCGGGTAGCCCCCCTCTACGGGGTTCGGGGCAATGCCTCGAGAAAAATTTTTTTGGACCCTATATTAGGTTGGGCGAACCTACGTATGGTTTTCGGTCCATAGTTTTGGACGCGATAGTTTTCAGTCCATGGTATTGGATGCTTCGGCATGTATAAATATGTATTGTAACATTGAAAGGAACACAATGAAAAATCAAGCTGGTAGTCCCAGTTTTCGGATCCAAGGGAAAATCTCTATGTATATGCGTTTTATGTGTTATGCTCTCACATTGTCTATTTTCTGTGTTTTAGAATTCATATACAGGTAATTTCTGTACGGGGTTAAAACCTACAGTTGGTCCGTTGTGGGTTTGTGTGCATCATCACCACCATGTGCGCCTCTGTGATGCTACCATGTGGAGGTCATGATGACATGACAGGGTGTGCTTGGTCAATTTTTAGAGGGTCGCAACTTTTGATCCATAAGTTATATTGAGATGAATTTTATATTGTTAGAATCATCTCGACAAGACAAATGCAATGATGTCATTTATTTGAAATTATGGAAAAGTAAAAAAAATGAATCTAGTTCCCATAACTGTACCTTGAGAGATGACACAAGAGAGTAACCACCTTCTCTTAACTTTGGTTAGGTTTTGTTGTTAGGAGGGGTGTGTTTACATTCTTACCTATAGAATATCGAAGAGCTCAAATCAACAACAACAAAAAATTAATAAAAAAATGCATGCCTAAGGAGTGAACTCTCATCTCCTTAAACAATCATGGATTATCAAAATACCATGGGCCTTTTGCTTCTTTTATTAAAGTGACTTATACTATTACTTTTTCTTTAGTCACTTTTTAATTAATTAATTCTCTCATAACACATAATTAATTTTAATTAGTAACCTGGGGTACTGAGATAATATCATTTCCCAATGTCTGTAAGAAAGGGGCATTACAGTCCTCTATTCCTGAAATTTCTTGTCCTAAAGCAATTCATACACCTATGCTAGGGTCCCAAACAAGTTTGAAGAACCCATGTTGTATTATTGAGATGGAATCCATAATATGTATGGTAGGACCATTTCCTGGATCCCAAATGAATTTGAAGGAGGCTCCAACATACTCTTGTTGCATAAATAAGATACGATTAATCCTTATGCCTCCCACCTTCTGGTTGTGCTTTTCTACTTGGTCAACCCCTACCGTATAAGAGGATAATCCACCCAAATCAAATAGGGAATCTAGCATCCCTAATGCCAAGAAAAAGCTAACTGCATTATACCCTCGGCTAGAAGTAATTTCTCATAGATTTCCCATTTGATAGGGTACAAACTCATAATATCCATCTAGTCTAATTGATGGGAACCTATGTCATAGTAGATATCAATTTTCACGATAACACCTCTAAAGTCCCCGACTTCCCAAAGAGTGTCTCTCCCACCAAGCATTAGCAACCCTAGAAATAGACCACCATCTTGATATTGTACTACTTTGATTCTAGTTTAGATGCCATTACACCATAGCTCCTTTTTTTACATCCCAATATATTTGTTATCCTGCTCAAACATATTTCAAGCCCATATCATTGCTTCCCCATACAATCCATCCCTCATCCTTTCTGTATGTGGGATGAGAAATAATGTGAAAGGTTGCTTGTTACGCACACTTTTATTCTCCTGCATTGCAAACTCAATATATTGCAAGCCTTTCTTATGCACCTTTTAAGGGGATATTGTACATCTCACCTTTTTCTTTTGCCAAAATAAATTCAAGGGATTGCTTTTGTTGTTGCGCCCCTCAAGTGTTCTAACTACTCCTTAATACTAAAAACTTGACATTTGACTTTGCATTCCTGATGCTCCATTCTTCAAGCTCTCTATCCTTCTTCAATGTTGATCCATTTAACCTATTAAGTGTTTCTTTTATTTCTAAGAGGCATCTTTCAAGTTATTGCAAATCCACAACTTCTTCATACCTATTCATCTCACCCATCCGATCTTGGGTGTCATTTCTTTTTTCATCCTCCTATTTTATGGTATCTGTAGATGATGAGGTATGTGCTTCAGCAACTATTTCTTCTTCTATTAGTTCCTCACTAGCTGACATGTCTCCTTCTTTGGGTATGGAATTGACTCCATGCTCCACAATTTCACCTACTCCTTTGTTCTTAGCACCCTTTCACTATGATAAATCTTTTCCAATTCCTCCCCAATGACTAATTGTCCTCCTTCTCTACTATGATGGAAATTTTCACTTCCTTCTCTCTTTATTCCTACCCTTGTTGGCATAATGCATGACTTGCAACCCCATTGAATTTATCTCTCTGTCAGTTAGTCACCTCTTGAACCATCTAAGGTTCTACTCAACTAATCTTTTTGAGAGTTCATGAGTGGTAGTTGAAACAACTTGTTCTTTTCTCCAAATAGCCAAAAAAATTGATTACAACTACTTGCAAATGGCATCATCATCACCTAAATTCAAGGACAATATATTTTGCAGTCTAGTTTTTACAATGCTTGGATGATGTTCTCTGTTGTTGGAGTAGAAACAACAGAATACATAAAAAATGAAATCATTGCAATCTTAACTTGATATAATGGCAAACATTCTAGTTTTTGCCACTATATCCAAGATATTGAGTTTCTTACTAAAGGTAAGGTCCTTAATATCCTGCAATCCTTGAAAAGCTCTCCACAATCAGTTGTAACACTCTTCTTAGAATGCCATCGTTATAGGGGGGAATATGAGTAGCTATCCCTATGATATCATATAGAAAATAAGAAACTTCAAGACTTACCTCCTTACAAGGATGCTCCATAAACTTGTTCTACATTAAGGAAAATATTGATGGATTCACTTCCAAAATTAATATCCTCTAATTAGATTGTGCTACTTTGGACAAGCATGTGTCTAACTCTTCCAATTTAGAGAGGACATCCCATATCTTCATAAAATTCAAATTTGATCCAAGTATAAATAGCTAATTTCCTACTTCCTCTTCTTTCTGTAGATCCATCAACGCTTTTGATGAAGAGTAATATGGACCCCTTTGGAGAAGGGTTTGTTGCTCTACCTTGTTCTTTGCTCCATCAAAACATCACTTCCCAAAGAGGCATTGTTGAAATACTATGAAATTTTCACCAAGTTATTTATGGAATTTGTGAGGCCTTCTAAAGCTTGTTTCCAACTATCTTCGATGATAAAATGGTGGCATATAATCATGCATGCATTTATTTGAAATTTTGCGGGTTTTGGATGGAAATTTATTGTCATAATATAGTGTTAATTTCCACCCTTTTTTGAGTGGCTTGACTATGTATTGTGTTCCAGAAACCATAAGCGTACTTTGAAGGAACGATCCAACCCCTTTGCTTGCAACTTCCTCTTAGAAAATCAATTAATTGGTTTGTAGGTTGAATCTCCTAGAATCAACTTCCATGCACTAATAAATTTTGACTGACGTGTGACCTCAAATACTTGAGTAAATTCAACCCCTGTTTCACTGATAATTTGGCCTCCTTCTCACCAGTTGAATTTCATCAATTCAATCTGGGAGAATTCATAAAATTTTCCCTAATACAAACAATGAATTCGCCTTTAATCATGTCATCATATCTAGCTAAATAACCCATAAATTCAACATTATCTATTCAAGAAAAATTCATCTCCTGCAAAGGTAAAGTTAAATAGCAAGAAAAATTAATTTTGGTTTCAATGAATATTTAATTTCCTCTTAGGAAAAACCCTTGAATTTTACCCACCTCAAATCTAAATTATAGTCATGCACAAAAATATTTGGGACAAAATTATTGCCCTTGCGCATGAATTCAACCCCTGGTCCTTTAGCGATTTTAGCCTTACCAAAGTTAGAGAATGAAACCTTCAAAATACATAAATTCGTCCCTTGGAAACCCATGTCTTGACCCCTTTCCAAATGATGTGTTCGATCTCTTTAAAAACCTTGATCAAAGATTTAATGGGTTTTTTGTCCACTTGACTGAACCCAACAAGTCAAATGAAATTTGGTTCTTGTTAACAAGTGACTCGACCTACACTTGTCCTTAAGAATAATAAACAATTTTCAACTCTTATCAAACATGAACTCGTCCCATGGTAATTGCGACCTCCTTTGCTCAAAATTTAGCCATGATTCCTTAATCGATTTGCTACGTGGGATGGTGATACGACTTTAGCTACCACAATGAATTTTGGCCCTTTCCAAAACAATAACATGGCTCCTTGTAAAATAATAATTCTAGCCCACTGGAAACTAAATTCGGCCTATGTCAAACAATAGACACAACCCTTACTGAATTCAACAATTTTGGCCCTGCAAGCAATTGAACTTGGCCTCTCTCAAACAATAGATGTGGCCCTCAACTGGTACAATAAATTCAACTATCAAGAAGATAATAGTGTGGCCCCTACTATTGATTTAACTTGGCTATAAATCTAGCTCAACAACCCTTATGATTTTTTTCCTACAATAATTTGATTGCTAAGGTTTTTAGCTCGACCTCTAGATCAGGTTCTAATGGATCATAAATTTATCCCTTTGAATTATCCGATAACAATTTTCCCAATCACTGGGGCAGGTTTCACGCTAGGGTTTTAGCTCCCATGGAATAAATTCATCCTTGAATAAGAATTTTGGCTACCATGAACACCTACAAATTCAAGAACCAATGAAATTACACTATAAACCCTCAAGTTGGTAGGAAAACAAGCTTTTATACCACTGTAATATTCCATTTTATTCTTACTTTAATTTCCCATATATTATTCTATGAAATTCTACAGAAGAAGCACATTAATTCTTGTTGAGAATTTGATTGATTTAAAATTAAAAAAATGAAAAGTTTGAAGACAAATTCCATTGTAAAACCCCATTTGTTTATTTATTTATCATTAAGAAGGAAATTACATCCAAATTCATATGAACTTGACTAATAGATCAATTGGAGAAATATTCTCTAGTTGGATTCCCCGATCTGCAAGTGTGTGTTTCTTCAGCCTTCCAATCAGTGTTCTAAAATATCGATCTTGCTAAGTGTCAATGAAGAATCTGATTTGATTCCTCCTCTTTGAGTGGTTAGGGTATATCTCTCAATACTAAAACCCCTCATAATTAAAAAATATAGGGTGGATCACTTTCCACCATAACTAACCCTCTACATAATATGGGCTCTCACCCAGACAAGCTCTAAGAGCTCAACTCAACGAAAAAAATAATAATCCAAAATTCATTCCTAAGGAGTGAGATATCATCTCCTTTAATAGTCATGGACTATCAGAATGCCATGGGTAAATATGACGAGTCATCCGAATACCATGGGTCTTTTTATTCTTTTATTAAAGTGACTTATAATATTTATTTTTCTTTAGTCACTTTTTAATTAATCAATTCTCTCATATACCATAATTATTTTTAATTACTAACTTTAGGTTATTGAGATATTTTCCTTTCCCAATGTTCAGAAAAGGGGACTTCACATTCAAGGAGGTGTTTCACTAGTTACATATCTAATCATATGCACGACAGTGACAACATAGTTGACTACCATATCTAGAATGGGTTACTCTAAGTTATGTGTTCCTAAAGGTGAGTGATTATAGTTGATCACAGAGGCATGCATGTCCAAGGTCGCAAGGAATTTTGGTGTAGGGTGTCATGCGAAAAGAGTTATATTTGCGGACAAATCTAACCTCCCTAGGAGTCTAAGACTCTCTAGTGACAAACAAA
>APFE030818612.1:49642-70307 GCA_000404065.3 Pinus taeda | reverse complement strand
ATCTTATTACAGGTCACCTCCCAGCTCGGAAAAACTTCAGATCCTCATAGTAAAGAATTTCACCCGACATCAAAAAGACTAACGACCTCATGCTTTAGGGGGCAACTGTTATAGACATTTTTGGGCACTTCAACCCCAATCATAAATGTCTATAAACTAAGGGCTCCTAAGTCCCTAAAAGTGTTGCTTCACTGCCTAAAGGAACAAGGTCAGCTAATTACATCATCTCCCAAAAGTTCGCCACTAAAAACTACTCAGAAATGGTCAAAACTGGACCATACTGAATACCTAGTGCAAAAGGTGTGATGCATATCACCTTCCCAGTGTAAAGGGTGTGATCCATACTAAATGGCCCCTCTGTAGGGTGCAATGGGCGAGAATGGACAAATGGTAGAGACAATTTGCGAGGTGGAAGATCATGGAATCTTCCAGAAACTTCCCCTCTCACACTTGCCTCTCTGTTTTCGACCAAGGATGACTAAGAGATCATCAGTCTCCAATTGGAATCAAGAACTATTAGAGAGAGGACACTAATCAAGACCCCAGAAGATGACTCACCCCCCTACAATCATCTATATATGGATCCCTCATCACAGAGACCCTGAGGCTGGAATCTTGTATCTTGTAGAGAAGTGTTGTTGGTTTTCTGGTGCAACTTCATAGTGTTGGGTGATCTAAACTTTACTTGAGGTGAAGAAGGGCTTTCTTGCTGGAGGATGATGCTGGGTCAGAACTATTGATCTATGTTCTTCGATAGTGTTATGCTGCTTTGATTCCACATGTGCTCTTTGAAGTTGGGCAAACGAAGAAGAAGCAGTAAAGATCTATCAGGAAGGAGAGGAATCAAGTAGGGAACCAAGCGCAAGACTAAGGTTGGTGTCATTTGTTCCACTCTTATCTATTTTTCATAAAGGAAAACGAAAGTAGTCTTTACTTGTTTGTTTCTAAGATAGCTACTAGTCTTAGTGGGAATAACAGCTCCGAGTGGACACTATTCCCGATAACACATGAGAAAGTGGCAATTACTCTACTTTTATCTTTAATGGATACAAAAGTCTTTCCACTCTATGGAAGTCACCCTTTGGATAAGAGGCCATGAAATGGGGTCACTCAAGATACACTCAACCCCACCCATTTTTCACAAGGAAATGTGAACATTAGCATAAGCATAAATGTGTGCATGTCATTACAAAGACATGAACTATGATGTGAAAAATAACATTACCCTAATTTTATTGACTTGACAACTCACAATTGACAACTTAGACATTAATTTGGTGGCCATTCCACTATTTGTACAACCTTTTCTTGCCAAATCCCAATGAAGTCACAATGATAATCATGTCATAAGGAACTATCAATGTAAACACCATTACTATGGCCTATGTCCCTATATATTATGTCCTAATAAATAGGTTTTATATATGTTTTTGGTCAAAAACATCTTAAATCACCTATGTTCTTTATAACAAACTAATAATTTCACAATCACATCCTTCATAAACAGAGTGTTTATATATTAATCGTTCACTAATAAGAAAGGTCAAAGAAAAATCCACTCATAACATCCCAAAAAATGAAAAACCAAAACCCAC
The DNA here is from genome assembly GCA_000404065.3 of Pinus taeda. Lineage (NCBI taxonomy): Eukaryota > Viridiplantae > Streptophyta > Pinopsida > Pinales > Pinaceae > Pinus > Pinus taeda. The sequence continues at coordinate 68,712 of APFE030818612.1, read as the reverse complement.
TCATAACATTCCAAAAAGTGAAAACAAAATTTATAAGAGAAACAAAAGAATCAACATGTTTTAGCCATAAGCAAGAATCTTGTCTCTAGTTAAGATTTGCTACAAACTAAATAAATCTATGAATAAATTTTAGTACACGTTAAGGGAAAAGGATTTGACCAAAGTAACACAAATATCTCATAAAGATACTTAAATAAGTTTTCTCCAATATTCCCATCTACCTCCACCCTCATAGATACATTTTCTCTAATATTCCTCCATATCCCCGCTTTCATATTATGAACATAGAACACGAAAAAAAAGAGAATATTATACCCTTTTCCATCTACCCACTCTAAATTTTTTATCACGCACCCATGATAATCCATATGAAAGTAGTATTAAGAAACAATATAACATATTTTTTAATTAAAAGTATACAAAAAAAACCATCAACATACCATTGGTATTTTATAAACATTTTAACTATGTAAAAACAAATAATAATAATAATTATCAGTAAAAAAATTGATTGGGTCAAATAAAATAAAATCTAGCCTAGATCCATCTCAACTTCATATTTATCAAATATCGAGAGGGATCAAATCTCTTGAGATACAAAACTCTTTTACTGTGAAAAAATATTTGTTCCCTCTAAGTGTTTGGTAGATCTAGAGTTAAGAAACATCGAGAGGGATCAAATCTCTTGAGATAAAAAACTCTTTTAAAGTGAAAAAAGATTTGTTCCCTCTCAGCGTTTGGTAGATCTAGAGTTAAGATGGATCTGAGCTAGTATAAATTTATTGCTCTGAGAGGAACTTTCAACTAAGTATGGTAGAGAGGTTGTACTGTAATGTCATGTTTAAAATTTTGACTTGGTCAAACTTCAAAAAATAAAGGTAAAATAATAATAATAATAATAATAAACATAAAATTAATAATTACATTTATAATTATCAATGAAATATTTTGACTTGGTTAATCACATAAAAATAAAAATAAAATTGAATAAAAAACAAGAAATTAATAATTATATTTACTTAATAATTTAACCAACTTAGATCCATCTGAACTTCGGATCTACCATGCATGAGAAAGATCAAATCTCTTGAGATGCAAACTTCTTTTAGAGTGAAAAGAGATTTTATCACTCTAAGCCCTTAGTAAATCTAGAGGTAGGATAAATCTAAACTGAGTAATATCAATGATAATAATTAATCCAATATAAATATGAAAATACCAACAACCTAAACCATTTAAACAAGAATTACGAAAATCTCATATAATGCAACCAACAAAAACCACCAATATAAAAATGGAACAAAAAGTAATACAAGTAACATAAATAATCGATATGAAATGTTATTTTAAAATGTATTATAAATTCAAACACTTAAACATTCAACTTAATATATTAAATTATTCATTATTTAACATTTTCTTTTGTTGGCAAACAATTTACATTATATTAACAAAAATAGAGTACAAGCAAAGATGCATGGAAAGACACGACCCATATGCACCAAAGAAGGATGCAAAAGGGAGACCATCTACCACAGGAAGGGGAAACTAGATAATTTGGTCGATGAGAGAAAGTATAGTGCCATTGTTACATTTAAGCGATACAAAAGACAAAGAGAATGAGAGATGAGCAGAGCAATTGCTAGGAAGCCTGTTGTTGCCTCTTTTTTAACATCCGACTTTGAGAAAAACAACAAAAAAACATACCAAACATGAAAGAACCTTGTTAAACTGAGTTGGCACCACGTGTTCTAGAGGGAGAGTGGATGGGCTATTTTTGGGCACTTTTACCATTGATTGGATCAACAATATCAACGTTTCTAGGGTCAGAAGGGCTTGTTTCAAGTGGTTCCTCCATGATCTAACAACTGTATGGACCTTGGCAAGGGGGAGAGGACCTTTCTTCAGTCAACAAGACATCCATGGGATGGAATGAGGTGTCTAGAAGCCCATGAGATGGAGAATTACACCCAACACCAACGTAAATGGTGGATGGAAAAGAGATGGTGGATGGAAAAGAGGAGCTGGGATGGATCAAAATTGAAGCGAAAGGAATAGGAGAGGAAGATAATGGAAGTCAGTGGAGGGAATGAAATGCCAAGATCGTATGAGAGATGATGAAGGGAGGAGTAAATATGGCTGGTGTGGGAATTGGCTTCAGTAATCCTCCTAGCAGCACTATTGTTCTTGAGTTAGGAGGTGGTGGGAAAGGAGATTGTAGAGTGCCCAGAGAGCATTTCCTACCCTTCGAACCTCCTCATCTTCTAGACCTATCACCTGTCTTTGAATGTGCATAGGGATTCCATTATCAAAAAGAGCAATTTCTTATTCTACTGCAGGGGTAGTGGGTGGGGGACCTCGCCCTCGTCCATGACCACCATTTCGAGCTTGACCTCATTCCCAAATCATGGGTTCGAGTTGGTGGGAAATGGAGTTTGCTGGAGGCACAGGGGTAGTAGAATCCAAGGGAGAAGAGTAGGTGTAGATGTGAGACTGGGCATGGAGTGGAATTTCTAGAGAGGAAGGAGCGAAACTACAAAATGATGGCATGACGAGCAACATAAATTAATACAAGGTGGTGGCCAGGAGCACATTAAGCCTAAGTGTATGAGGATGCAATGAAGGACAAGAATTAATGGAGGGAAAGTGAGTGGTTAGGTGAGCCATGGAGATAGGTTGCCAAGTGTAGGGAGGATTCAAGCTGAGCTCAAGTAGGTGATTGGGCATGTGTGAGCATGTAGCTCTAGGAGTATTCATTATTTAAATATTATAACATATTATAAGATATTATTATTTATAAATAATATTTCATAATATATACATAATATATATATATATATATATAAATTATAAATATATATATATATATATATATTATATAATATAATATACAAATTTTTTATACTTTTCACGTTTTTTTATTTTACATAACTTATGTTTATTATCACAGATTAATTTTTTTAAACAAAATGGTTAGGTTTTTTATATTGATTTCAAGGAACCTTTTACATCTACAACAATATCTTCATCAACTGAGTGTTAAAAAATGACTTGATTTCTTACTACATTTTTTGCAATACTGCGAATCTAAACTAATATTTCCTACAAAATTTCCAAAATACTCTTAAAACTAATACATATTTGCGATACATGATTTAAGACGAGAAACAAACTAGCTTGCACTGGTTGGATTGGGTTCAAGGTTAACTTCTTCATTATCCTCATCAAAATTCCTTGGCTACTATGGAGCTAGAACTTGGATCTCTTACGCCACCTTAGCGTCCCTCTTTAGCTGTTGTGGGGCCACGACCTGATGCGCCTCAATCACCACACTCCTATCCTCTTCCACATTAACTACTACTACACCAGCCCCATTCAAGGATTCCATTCCTGCAAGACAGAGGTCTAGAAGATTGTTTTTGGTTTGTAGTTTGTTCAACTTAGTCTGTAGCAAGCCAATCTTATAATTTAGGAGAGATAATTGAGCTTGAACCTCTACGACCACCATTTCCCCTAGTTGTCATGAGGTAGTCGAGATGTCGACTAAATTCTTCCTTCTCTGAGCTAGACAACCTTTCCATATTTACACCAATGAAATAATCCACCTTTCCTGTAGTGACTTTGAAGAACTAGACCCGAACTTTAGATGAGATGGTGACGAGCGACCACTCTTATAACCAAACATGCCTTCCCCCACCAACCCTTCAATTTTCTTGACATCTTCAATGCAACAAAATACCATGTAAATTCTATGGACCAAACATTCGTTTTTTGTATTAATATCATTGCAAATGCCTCCCATGACCATTAAATCTCTATACCTCTATGGAAACAACATCCCTCAACTTCCTCCCACATTATTAAGGATTTGAATGAGCTTCCATTTGTCCCTTTCTTGTGATAACATGGATAGGCCAAGTGTATGCATGGACCTAGATCCCAGTAGTGAAGGGGAGCCACCAAAGTGTTGGAGAGAGAATTTGAAGGTTCGTAAAACATATTTTTGGACATACATGAGGCCGTTAGATCACTAGCCAATTTATTCCCTACTTATTACTTTTGAAAATGTTAGATACACCTAGTCTCTGATTTATGATTGGGATTTTCATGGTTAATGTTTATATACACCAATTATTTTGTCCAAATCCAATATCCCTTGTTCTAAGGTGACTCCCTTATTTGCTAATGCATCCACCTTTAATTTGAGATTCCTCTTGACATGATAGAAATTGACAGTCTCAATTTTTGCTTTTTGCGGGTGTATTCTTTGCAGAATTGAGATTAAACCTGACTATAATTCTCTTTTGAGATTACACACCTGTTGAATGACTATCATTGAGTCTCCATGCACAGTTAACTACCAAATTTTCCTTGAGATAGCCAATTCTAACTCTTGCCACAAAGCTAAAAATATGGCTTTATTATTAATAGTACTCCCCAAGTCCCATGCATATTGTATCTCTATTTTTTCATTAGGGCGATAAAATATCATCACTTATTATTATTAAGTTAATGTAGGCTAACTTATCACCTTTATTTAAGGAAAATCACACCATTTGGAATCCATTGGGTTCATAAGGGGGAAGCTTTCTCTCCTACCAAATATATTTGAATCTTGCATTGTTAACCTATTTACTTGCATCCAAGGAAAACAAACTCTTAACCAGAGAAAAAATAGTTTTAAAACTTACTCTAACTTTTTTCTTTTTCTTTTTTGACTTTATTTTTCATTCATCATTTTAAATACATTCTTTAATTTTCCTTAATTTTAAATACATATATTTTATTCTCATTCTAATTGAAAGAGAGGATGAGCATGCAATGATGTGTGAATGCAAAGGTTTCTCATGCTTGAATGGTTTCAAGTTTTTGGTTTTGAATGTGTTTTTGTAAATTGATACAAGAGTTTTGGGTGGGTTGTATAAAATAACTCGTTTGTTTTTTAATAATCTAATTATTTGGGACAATGACGAAAAATTCACAAAATATTTTTTAATGGGGTTTCATCGGCTCTATCTCAAATATTTGAATACCATTAAGTTGTCCCATCTACTTGCACTCTCCATTTGCACTCACCATTGAAGTTATTTTTCTTTTCATAAGTTGTTTCAAAAGTATTTCATATATTTGTTATTATTAGTTAGTTTTTATTAAATATAATTAACTTATATATATAAATTAAAAGATATGGTTTTATAAGAAGTTCAAAACAATTCTATTATAATCTAGAAAATATACTATTTAAAACTTTAATAGAGTAAACTGACGATTTTAAAATACATATTAAAACATAATTTTTTTGTTATTATTGATTGTTCTTTTACCAAATTATATATATAAAGTGATGGCCAAATTAACTGAAATAAAATAGGGGTGGCAGGAGGGGGAGGGATATTACTCAATTCCCATGAAATAATAGAAATCAAGTATGCATGGGGCTTGGGAAGGAAAACCAACAATTAGGCTGAAATGTATGGTCTCCGTCAAAGACTTCATGTCGCTAAGGAAAAAGGTGTCCAAGATATTATTGTTCTTGGAGACTCGTTGGTCACAATCCAATATATTATTAAGGAAGGTTTCCCAAAAGACAATTTCCTAGCCCCAATCCTTCACAAAATTAGAGATCTAATCACATCCTTCCATTCTAAAGGGATCATCCATATTCTCATAATAAACAACATCGATGCCCATACAAAAGCAAATAGAGCTTTCTCCATGGAAGAGACAAAGGTTGAAATCAGTGACTCAAATTATTCCTACCCTATCCCCTAAGAAGATATGTTATTGCACCTCCAGTATCTCCTTAGGACCCTCTATATGACTATTTTCACCCTATACCTAATCCTTTTTCCCCATTCCTATCCTCCTTTCCCTCCCTTCCCACCTCCTATTCTCATTCCCCTCCCTTGCGACGTTGTTAATTTCCTTATCAAATATTTTAAAGAATTAGCAACCGATCTTTCTGATCAAACATGCAGTGCCCTTGACATGGCATCACATGTTCACCGTCACCATGAATTTGCAGATCCCGTTTCTTCACATGCTTTCCATTATGATTTTAATTTTCAATACCTTGGAATCAACTTCCACTTAGAACCATGATGAATCTCTCTAGTAGCCACACGGGTGAAATTAATGGCAGAATGATTAAAAATTGTGTGGATGGACATGCAAATGGGCGATAAATTTTTGTCTAGTCTGGCTCTTGCCACATTCTCATTGGAGTTTGTTTTGTGTATTGACTCACCATCTTTGTGGAATGCTAATTTGGAGGTAGCCCTACCCATGAAAGCATCTACCTTGCTAAAATATACAACATGTTTGGTTATGTCAATTGTGCATGTACCTCTAGTGGAGTTCATGTCCTAATTTTTCTTCTCCATCTTAACAAAAATACTTGTTGGAGGTTTGAAGGAAAGTGAAGATTTCCATCACTTCCCATCGATTCAATTATAGTGCAAGCTTACCTACATTACCATAAAATGTGAGCATTTTATCTTTCCCTCAAAATCAAATGTGATCATTGTTAACACTGCAATGGGATTATGTTGCCTCTTTCATGCAATCCCCGATCCATTTCTTGAAATCTATTTTATTCATACACGGGAAAAATATTGTATGAATAATGTGTCATCCTTTTCCAACTAGAGACATTGACTAGAAGGTTGACCCTTTTACCTATTTTTGAAGCCCCAAAAATCGAGTCTACAACAAGGGGGATAACCACTCGGTTCGGACCTTGAAAGCAGCTCCTTTTCTGTTTGGGATAGTGGCTCCGACTTGGGGTAATGGGACTAGTTTCCCAATTCGTTTATAATGATGCTAAGGGATGATGTTTTCCTTCCTAAAAGTTTCTAAAGAGAATGCTTTTAATCTAAATCTAATCTAACACATGCAATTTTATTCTAATGAACAGAAATATCTAATTCTAAAAAACTATCTCGGGATTAACTCTTCACTTATGCGATCTAAAATAGTTTCCAACAACAATCAGTAATAAAGATTATTCAGTTGCTACGAGAAAAGAATCCATTAAAAGTAAATTGTTTCATATAAGAAATTAGCCGAAACAATTATGATAAGCATATCACATAATAAGTTATTCATACACTCAGCATAAAAAGAATAGTTACCATCGTACAAAAGTGAAAAAATGATGATTGAACATTCAGGCCTTCATATATAAACCACTGAAAATAACATATCACTTGACGCATAAGAAGAAATCATTAAGAGATAAAAGTAACATTGATAATAAGTCCTACTCATGAACTTCAGCAATATAGATTTATCTTCTCATAATTCAATATCTACTAAGAGTACAGAAGTACATTTCAATAGCAGACATTAAACAAAAATATAAATAAATCTTGTTCCATTCATTTATCAAAACCTCCTCAGTGGGTCAAAAGTGCATGTTCTGAAGAACTACTTTTGATAAATTTCTGGACCCTTCTCTAAATACATGAGAGGGGTTTAAATACTACTAACTAAAGACTAAAAATAGTTATTACAAAAATTTAGGAGGAGGTTTAAATGGCCATCCTCATCTAAAGAAAAAATAAATTGAAATTGAACTGAAACTATATATAAAGATCAACTATGCATATGTTCTCTTAAGTCGCAAGTATCCAACATAGGCTTTAGGAGTGTCGGTTGGCTGACCTCCGATTTTAATTGTCCTACGAAAACAGAATTAGCAAGCGCTGGCACTATCTTATTGGTGGAATTTGTAAGGCAATTCACAGTCATACACTGACTGTGTGGTTTCACCAAATATTGCCAGTAAGTGTCCCATTTTAACTTAGTTAATTTTTTGATTGACTCTACCTTTTCTTCAGCTTTCTGTCTCCAACTCGTTTGCAGTTGCCGTGTTTTTGGGAGAAATCCTGGAGCATTTTCTGATATTAGGTTGGCTCTGTGTAGATTTTCATTGACACAGTCAATGATATTGCTTGTTGCTGTCATTGCTTCTCCTGCTGCCTATTCTTCTTTTTTGATCTGTGCATCCCATTTATTAAACAACATTTCTTTGTGGGATTCATTGATCTTGGGTAACCCTGCTTTCATGCCTTCCTCTGATTCCTACCAATTCAAATAGTCAAAAATATTCTTATAAATTAAATCATAATCAAGTCACAAATCTACGACTTGACTTGTGATTTTGTCACTCATTTCGCAGTGAGAGTTCCATTGCAATATTCTTTGGCAAAGCGTTTCCTGCCGTTACAAGAGTTGATCATTCAGGGCAAGGGCTTCTGTGACAAATTCTACGACTTTAGGGTCATCTTTGTGCATTTCTAATGTGGCCTATAAATGCTGTTCTTTTTTCGGCTAGACTGCTTTGATAACCCAACTACATTTGCTAGAAGTCCTGTTGTAACTTCACCAATTTTTCTTCTGCTTCCCGTTAACGCTGGCCTGCTATAACTGTTGCTGCAAAAATAGGATTTTATCCTCTTTATCTTTAAGCAATAGTTGAACTTCAGATGCTTTGTCAATAGTAGTAGAAGCATAGGCTCCTGCGATCTAGGATAATCTAGTCAGGTTCTATGTCGGATCAGTGGTAGGGTCTTGCCAAAGGACATCCAACGACTCTGCTTCAGGTGAGAGCATGCTGTCTAGTTTTCGCTTCTTTCTCTATCTCCTGACCAAAGCTTTGTGTACGGACAGTAAAACACATCTAAAGGAGGGATTTCCTCTATCTTTAGTATAATTTCATATGACGGATCTATGGGAATGTACTCGGTTTTTGGAGCATTGAAAGTTGTTTCAATCACCATTTCTGTGGTTGTCTGTGCTAGATTCTTTGGTGTCTCTACGTTTTTCTCCTCCATGTTGATCAATTCATTAAAGTTTTCCCATTATTTCTCCAACTCCGTTCTTAATGGCTTTGTTGGCTGGATGAGGGAAGTGGGAATTTCCACCTATTTTGGCGAAAACAATTGCTGCTCAGGATTCTCCTTGGATTGGGTAGTATCCTTGAATGATCCTTCACTCTTGTTGTGATTGCTCTCTAATCGTCTAGACCTTTCTGGCGATTCTCTTTCAGTCTTAGATTTAGACTTGTCTTGCTCCGAGCCTCCACTCATGCTAATGCTGGGAGTGGGTTCCCTCATTGGTTTACACGTAATTTGTCCAATGGGACATTTACCAATCTTTGTTCTCTTTAGAGTTTAAACTCTTGGAGTTCTATTGGGCCAAACTGGATTTTGGCCATGTGTAAGATGTCTATGAGTGTGCTCTTCTGCTGGAAAATGTCGTTGAAGAGATCATCTTCCTTATTGAACGCCTTTATTTTAACTTTCGTGGTCAAATTCTTTATCACATAAAAGGGATCAAACTATCTCCCTGGGAACTTAGGTAATCGTAGACTCAACATGTTGTCTACTTCCCTGAAAGCATGACCTAGATAAAACAATGCAAAAGCTCCATAGACCATAGGGAATTGCGGTCAGATTTCCTTTTTCTTGTCCTTAAGTTCTCTGCTCATTCCCCCAACCCCATAGGTTTGGTAGGCTATTTCTTGGGCCATCAATTTGTCAGAAACATATAAGGGAAGTATATGAGGGGAGGCAATGCTTCCAAATACTCTGATATAAGTGAAAAATTCTTCTCTGAACCATCTTCCCACAGGGAGAATATCAATTTCGACTTCAAGGGAAAATCCTGGGGCATCTGTATTATACAACATCTTGTGAATGGGTAGCATAACTCCATGGCAGATTTTATAAAAATATGGGGTGAACTTAGAATCCCACAGTTCCTTATGGTAGACTTGAATGGGTAAGGGATTCTGTACCGTCCATTTCCAACAAATGAGAAGAAATTTAGAAACAAAATAGATAGTGTCCATGACATAGCCAGATAGAAAGAAGGGAGGATAAATCCTCTGGGAAAAACTCCTTTAGTCCGATAATTCCAAATAGCAGAGGCTAAGTTATCAGACAATATTTGGGCCCAGTCCATTATAGTGGTGTTGGTGGCCGCATCCAGTAGGGGTAGCCACTTGGATGAAAACTTGTTGATATCAGGTTTTCTGAATAGCTTACATAACATTGCAACAACAAAAAAATACGGAGAAGAGAGGGAACTAGTGCTGTACATACCATTTTTGTCCTTCTTTAACAACACTTCCTTCGCTAACCAACTTTTGGTGCATTTCGCCAAATCTTGAAAATGATACATGCGTCTTAAATTCTATGGGGTAAATGCCCCTATAACTTCCTGGTTCCGCGTCCTGAATTCCCTGTCCATTATCTCAGTATGGTCTATCACCCATTTGACCATATCTGTATAGGGAAGTATTTTTGGTCTTGCTGCGATACGGTGCAGGAATGAGAATGCAAGCTCTATAAGTGATGCTTCATATGAACCATGTCCATTTGCCGTAGCTGTAACCTCCATGAATCTCAGGTTTTCTTCCTTTAGCAGTCTATACATGCCTTCCCAAGTAGATATCCCTGCTTCTCTAGTACAGGTGGTGTCCGTGAATAATGGAGTCATCTCTGTTTTTTCAGATACCGGAGCTTTTCTTTTCTTCCCCATCACGTTCTACGCACTACTCTACTTATGGTTCTGCGTACCGCTCATGTAAGTTCACAAGTAGAGAACTAAGACACAATAAGAAAGATAATGAATGATGGTAAATAATAAGGTGACGGGAAAGCTCTTAATTTTAAAATCACATCAAATATATCACCTTGCGTGAAATAACCCTTTTTCTCAGATATAAATTATTTCTCATAAATAACCATCAATAAACCACTAAGTTGACATTAATGCCCATAACTCAGTATCGGATGACGAGAAATATTTCATCAAACTGTGAGCCCTTTTGATCTTGATAAAGCAATTTTGCGATTTGCTTCGCAATATCGTAGATTGCAATATCACTAATCCTTTTTCGTTAACAATCATTTGCTTAATTATGCAACTGCGAGATGCGATTTGCGAGATGCTTTATTGCATTTCGCAATATCGGGACATTTTATCTTAGGTGGCACTGCGATATATGGGATCTGCGATATGCAATGAATCTGTGTGGCTCGCGATCTCGCATCATCGCATTTTCGCAATTCCGACAATTTCTTTATATATGATGCCCTTCGTTACCCTTTTGCGATGCGATGTTCATCATTAAGAGAATGATTTTATTTGAGACTTTTCATAATACTTAAGACTTTGCATTTGCGGATGTTTTTCCTAAGTTTATGATAGTGTATTTTATTAAAAGGGACTTCTAAGCGCTAGTTTTTATTTTAGAAGGGTCCCCATTTATTTAGTGTTATTACTAATACTAAATAAAAAGGGGGGTTGTTGCTGGCCACAACACCTATATAATGGAAACAAGTAGCTTACTCTAATTTTCTAGGCCCAATTACTAATCCACTACAAACAAAAAGACAAGGTAGAGATGAAGTGGATGGAAAAGGATTCATGGGACCTTTAACTAATATTTCCACCCAAATCCATTACAATGAATCACCTAAACGAAGGTAATAATTGGTAGAATTGAAGCTCAAGAAGAGAGGTTCCTATGAAAGCTCCAAACTACCCAATAAACAAGGAGATGTCTATGCCAAACATAAATAGAAGTTAGAATTAGGAGGATATAAATAATTGTCATGCCATGTTGATTTGCATGATTGTATGGTAGATAGAATGAGTCTTGTGCCATTGTTTCATACATGCCGAGAGGGGGATAATCACCTTGAAAACTAATGTGACTCTCATTGAAGGATTATATAAAAATGTATGGGGGGATATGGATTGATATCTTTCTATCTATTAAACATTTTCCAAGATTCAATATTGTTCCAAAGTTTTCTTAATGATTGAGGAATCCATATCTGTGGTGAAACACATGGAAGAAAGCAATTTTGTTGAGGTCTTGGACCTTCTAAATAATCCATCTTTCCAATTTTTCTAGGTGAGAGTGATTGAATAAAGTTTTTCATTATACAACTCAAATAATGATCAAGGAATCACCTACAATAGATATTTCCTTTGCTTGAAGGACTTTGAGAAGTAGAATTCCATTGAGAAAATATTGGGCCTTGACTTCATTATTTGTGGTGTACTTAATTTCATGATTTCCTCTAGAGTAAAGAATTATCCCCGTTGCACTTAATTCCCTAGAGCTTCCTTTGGAATATTTATCAAAGAACATAATAGGATGTTTACATTCTTTCTTCCAATGTTGAAAATATTACTCTCCCAATCTAAGTTGACATCGTTGAAAGAAGGAAGGTTGATGAACTTGATGTGATTCCACAAGGGTTTTAGAGAAAAGTAAAGCCAATAGCTAAAGTTTTTATTCCACCATCAAAGTGGACAAATATTTTGGACCAATTCCATTAGAGATAATTTTTTCATGTTAGAACGATTAAGCATATCTTGCCACTTTTCCAGGGAAGGGGTGTTTTTTAAATATGTGTTTATTTTGATCTAGCTAGATTTTCCTCATCATGAATCTAGATTGCAATATCCATTATCACTTTAAAATAAGTTTCTTACACACAAACCCATGATAATTATGGCTCTAAGTAAACAACCATTATGGGGGATGTAGAAATTTCTACAAATCCAGCTTTGATACCATGTAGAAATTATGCACATTCTCTACAAATCTACCTCTAAGATCATGTAGAAAATTTGACTGTAGATTAACCCGATAATGCAATATACCAAAGAAAAATACTATAAACTACTTCTACTATCAATTTGCTTTGTGGAAGCTTAAGGATCTAACTAAATCAGAGCTGAACACATACAACCATAAGAAGAAGAACCAATGCACATGAAACACAGAAAATACTCAGGGGAAAGCCTCAGCTAAAAACCCCACTATCTGTATTATCATACAAGGTGGAAATACATCAGAATTATACAAGGCCTTAGCTCTCACACAGCTAGCAAGCTCTCAGTACAATCCTCACATATGAAGGTGGAAATATATAGAGATTATACAAAGCCTTAGCTCTCACAGCGAGCCATCTCTCAGTACAATCCTCACAGATGCTCACAGACAATCAAGGCTTCTCACAAACCTTCTCCTCTGCCCTCCAAGCCTCCTATTTCCTTGCGCAGTTTCTCCTGGGTGATCCTCCTATTACCAAGTGGAAGACTATCAATCAACTGGAACACTGATCTCACACCCTGTCAGAACTGTGCAATCCTCAAGGAACCTTGTTCCTTCTGCATGCATGAGTTTCCTTTATAGGAGAAAACATGCAACTGATAGTACATTGTCCTTGAATTTAATATCAACTGGGTCTTTCTTATAATAGAAATGCATGAGTTACTGATGAGGGAATCTTCAGTTATCTGGAGTACATTTGTTGAGTGCACGCATGCATCAATTGACTGATAACTCACAATTAGTTCCTCAAATAGTTTGGAACTAATTTAACTGGACTTAAATCAGTAAACTGAGCTAACTAATTACAAATCAAATATAACTCAATCTTATCTCCTTAATTAAGGGATAATCTCCTTAATTTAAGGGATAACTGTTGCATGACTTCACAAAGAATTCTAACTTGAATTTCTCCAACTAATTTATCCATTATGAATTAATTAATTATTTCCAAGTAGCTCGTGAGACTAAATTCGAATTTTAATTCATAATTTTAGTTCAAGGACAAATTAAAATTGGAATATTTTGGATTCTATTTTTATCATTTCTTGTTGCCATTTTCAACACTCCCTCTCAACAAGAAAGGAATTCAACTCGATCCCAATCCTGAATCTTTGGAATGTTATGAATGCAACACTTCTCTCTAGTGTTGTTGCTCCAACAACTCCAGAAACAAAAAAAAATATCCAACCTGAATCAGTATGATGCATCTGTCATCAAATTCTCTAACTTCTATTGCCTTTGTCAACTGAAAACTTTGCGCTTCTGCTGACTCAACCTTTCTGCACTGTTTTCAGTCCTTCTATGTGCTCTTTAGTATTTGTTCGGGTCCAACCCTAACCCCCTTATTTATGTAATAGGATCGAGTCATAGTTGTAGTTAAGTAAAGAGTCAATAAAGCCCATATTAATATTTGTAAGTGGTTAACCCACATTAAATGAAGGGACCACAGTTAGTTGCAAATGGGCCATGGTATTGGATAGATGGTATTAATAAGAACCATGGTATTGCCCCATGGTATTGCATGTATGAATCCTATATAAAGGATAAAGACTCCCCTCAAGCAACATCGTGTATTATTTTGTAATTGAGCTCAACTCTATTGGAGGTTGCCCCCTTGAAGAGGCAAGTGCACATTGCTTTCTGAATAATACAATACTTGTTGTTATTTCTCATTGTTCTATGTTCTAGGTATATTTCTTCGCATATTTGGTATTCTGGTATCGTCTTCTAGGTTAAGAGCATAACAAGTGGTATCAGAGCACTTTCTATGGCTGGTGGGATCTCCAATTTTTAGCAAAATGTTTTTGGCTAGAGATGTGTTTCGACGTCTTTAAACCATGGGATCTGTCATTGAGCACATATACCTGCAAATTTGTGGAGGCATGCACACAGGAAATACAAGAGGTGATCACGCTTGTTGGACTCCCTTGTAACCCCTGTGGGTACCCCTTCGAGTAGTAGTGCATTAGACAAAACCGCGCACGAAATGTCTTCCAAGTACCCTCCGGGTATATCGGAAGCCCCCTAGTTCCCTTGAAACCTTGCCATAGATAAATCATCAGTCGTCTTGCTGCTACAATACACTGAGAACAGCACTCGGAGAGATTACTCGTGCATATGATAGGGTAGTCGGGTTGTACGGCTAAGGATACGGTTGATCCTCCTTGGTTAGTACCCTGAAAAATTGGGTCGAGTACTACTGTCAGACCCTTATGTATATTGCGGTATGTAGCACTTGACACTCCTGGAGACCATAGTTCCCTTCTTATCTCTGGATCACGCATAATCTTTGCCAGGTTGGATCTCGCAAGTGGGGTTTTGTCGCAGCAGCCGCAATCATTTCTACCATTTAGATCTATCAGGTCAACCATTTAGATCTCTCAGATCCATCAGATCTGCCATCCAGATCTAGCAGTTTGGGCTCTGTAGCCGTCGCAACAATCAGATCCACCATTTCAAGTACATCAGATCAGTGCATGGTACAAACTAGAGCTCAAGCTATGGCCAATGAGAGGATTGACAACCTTGAATCACAATTGAAAGAGGTCATGTTGCAGCTGCAGAACTTAAATGAAACACTCTCTAAGGGCAAGCTGGAGGCACGTGCGAAGGCATATATTGGCAATGAAAACATTGAGGACGAGTCTAGCTAGTCTCTTCACCTCTTTGGCACCCACAAGAAATCCCATCTGTGACCACCCAAGCTGGACATGTATAAATTTGATGGCTCTCACCCGGCCGCATGGATACCACAAATGGAGCAATATTTCACACTGAATTACATCCTGGATGATGCAACTAAGCTTAGTCTGGGTATCATGTACTTGGACAATGAAAGATGGCAATGGTGGCTGTTAGGTTCCTATACCAATAGGTGTCATATTTCATGATTGACATTGATGAGCTCTAAATATGTTCACACCCTTTTCTGGTTGCAAAGGTTTTCCATATTGTCAAAAAATCAAAAAGTTAAAAAATGTAAAGAGGGTATGGTCTAAAAGAAATATCAAAGGGCAAAAAGAATGAAATGGTCAAAAAAGTGAAAGAAATGAACCCCAAACAATAGGCCAGGAAAGTGTGCAAGTCCAAAATGCCACTGCTATTCTATTTTTTGCAATAATCTGATGGTATGCAGCTTGTCGACCTATTCCACCATTGATGAAGGGCCAAACACCTTAATCTTGGCTAGTTCATGTCTGAATTTACTTGTTTTAGTGATAGAGAATAAAATATGTCCAAATTGTTTAATCTTGGCAGAAAATAGATAGCTAGAGAAGCAAAGGAGCTCAACTATTAAATCTGAGCCCTTGGATGCTATTGTTAGAGCCTAGATTTGCCTCAGGCTAGAAAGGCAAGGGTCTAGGTCCACATCAAACCACGCTCAGCCTCGTAGCTAGCCCTATGAGGACAGGAGAGGGCTCTCTCCGGGTCAATCTCAACAAAAGACAATTGATGGGGCTCGAGATGACTGAAATAAAAGCTAATTTTAGGCTAGGTATAAAGTACAAGGGTTTGATTTGAGTGTTTGGGGGTTTTGTGCTGGAAACAGGGAAAGGCAAATTGGGCTCGGGGATGAGGCACAGTTTCTGCAGAGTTCTGATTGGGGCAAGGAAGGCAATCATTTTGATGCTTTAAAGTGAGTGAATGGATGGATCAGATTGGTGAGGAGCTAAGGAGAGCAAGAGAGTCTCATGAATTCTCCTTAAACAGATGAAAACATGGAAATTTAAACAAATTCAAAGGCAAAGAATACCAGTTAATGGATTCTACCTTAATCACTCATTTGTTCAAATTCAGAAGAAGAGAAAGGAAAATGATACACATAACACTAATTAACTTACAATTAATTAGAGAAGAACACCATCAAAACATAAAGCCACATGGATCCCAAACAGTGCTGCAAAACCCTGGTCTTTCCTTAGCCAAAAATGCAGAGATAGAATATACAATGATATGCCCAAGCAATCCCAAGTGTCCAACCTTGAAAATGACTTAGAGAATACATGATATAGACCATCCTAACCCATTCCCATGCCTCTAGGGGTCGAGTTCATTATTCTAGGAGCTGTTTCAACCAATTCAAAACAAAACACTAAAATCTAGGAAATCAAAACAACTTGCCTCTATAAGGTAGGAAACTGATTCATTAATTAAATTTTCACTTTTTAGTGAATGAATCATCTAGAACAAGTAAATATGGGCCAAAATTACATCATAATCATAAATTTACATCAATATGGGTCAAAAATTACATCTGGAAGCAAAACTAGTCAAATTGGCCGAATTTCTGAGCTGGAAGGTGAACAATTGAGCAAAAATCCTCTATGCGCCGCGCCAAATCCTCTATGCGTCGCGCCACTTTGAGGCTGAGTTTGAGGCACTTCCTAAAGTCCAAATTGAGCCCAATATAGCTTGTTGGAAATCCCTACCCGTCTACTTTCCAACCCAAGTGGAATTTTTTAATTTGGTGTCCATTTGCCCCTCCAAACGTCCATTCTTCCAAGACTGTTTCCTGTGTGTCAAAATAGGGGCAGAGAGGTCATTTTGTGAGTGTTTTTGACCTTCTGAGGACTCAAAAATTGCCCAAAATTCTTGGCCGTGCACCAGCAGTCATGATTTTTCATGCCAAATCCAATGATGTAAACTTTTTTCAATTTAGAGCCGCCTAGCAAAAGCGCGCGCCACGTGGCGCGGCGCATAGGGAGAAAAACTCTGTTTTTTAGTGCCAAAATTTGTAAAAATACCAAAAATGCCCCAAATTTCTTGAAATTTGGGCTGGATCTTCTCCATCAAGTGTCATGCTGGGCTAAAGAGGCTTCGGCTAATATCTAAAGGTGATCATGCTCCTTTTGCCTCTTCTGTTTCTTTATTGCCTTCTTCAATTTTGCCTTCAGATTCCTTATCCAAGCCTTGGAACTCATATTGCGTGTGCTGTAATGGAAAACCATGTGTCTCAACAATGCCTTGTTCTTGTCAGAATTTTCTAGCAGTCTCTCTAGGTGGATGTTGATTCGCTCAAGCCATGACTCCTGATCATCGTAAATCTCTTGCTCCAATGAAGTGAGCTCAATCCTTCTCTGTTGGGCAGCTCGACGATTCTCGCGGATGTTTTGCAACTCCATGATTGCTTGTTGGTCTTCGAGTTGTTTATTTCTCTGCTCCAAGTATCTGATAATCCACTTAGCCCTCTCCAAATTGAGAGACAAGGCTTTAATCTCTGTCTTCTACTCCTGGATGATCTCTCTAAATTTGGCACTTTCCTGGCCCATATCTGTATCATCATCATGAATGAGAATGAAGTTGGTCTCTCATTCACCTGACAGCCCCTCATCCTGCATTGGCCTATTGCCTTTGTCCTGTACCTGTGGTGCTGATGTCAGAAACGAGGCCCCTTCCACACCGAGTGGAGATAACACTCACTTCGCTGCTGCAAACAAATGTTTATTGCCCCTCTGATATTTGATGAACACGGGCACACTAACAGTCTCATGGCGCTCATACTGATGAGAAGTTCTACCTGTCTCATGCCCAACCTCTGAAAGTCCCTGTGAAGCTCTAAAAAGGTCACGAGAGATGAAATCATCCCAAGTGATACCCTATAATTCAAGCTGATGAACCACCAAAATCTTAATGAGAGAAAAATGGAAAATGTTGTTGAATTACTGCTCAGTGGTCTTGTGCTGCACAAGGGCGATCATCCTCTCTATGTTTCAGCATATGAAATAAGGAATGTTCATCATCCTTACCCGGGTGAAATGCATGAGCAACCCGATGTGATAAGCATATACTCGGGAGAAGCAACCTTCACAACTGAAATAATTCATGATTAATTTCATTAATGGAGCATATTCATCTTTGAGATATCGGAACGGGAACACTCTCTTAAGATGCCTCAAGAAACCAGGTTTAATGTATGGCTCATAATGTTGTCGCTTAACCTTCTGCTTCTTGTTCCATGGTTATCCAATGTTCAGTATGCCGGTTGCTAATAAGATAGAATCTGGTGTAAGTGTGAAAGTGACACCAGCCAAAGTAACCTGATCTCCATGTAAATGCAGTACGAATAAACGAGCCAACTCATGATGAAATTGAACATTAGCCACCTTCTCACAAAACTCATAGCATGACTTAAACTGGAAACAAGAGACGACAAGAGGGCAGGCTTGCAATTCTGTAAGGGTGGTCGGTTCTTCTCTAACATGTCTGCCACCTTTATGAGGCCTCCAGGGCGCCTGTCCTTCCGTGGGTGAGTCACTTTGGGTTTCCACTTCATAGTCAGATGAATGACCAAATGACATAATTGCTTCTATATAAAATACCTTGGAGAAATGAGTGCTAGTGTATGAAACTGTGTATTGCTCTTTTGTAATGTAGTTGGATTCTTCCACCAAGGGGAAAAAATGCAACAAGGGACTGTTAGGAAGGG
>APFE030818612.1:33559-46981 GCA_000404065.3 Pinus taeda | reverse complement strand
CCACGTGGCGCGACGCATAGGGAGAAAAACTCTGTTTTTTAGTGCCAAAATTTGTCAAAATACCAAAAATGCCCCAAATTTCTTGAAATTTGGGCTGGAGCTTCTCCATCAAGTGTCATGTTGGGCTAAAGAGGATTCGGTTAATATCCGAAGGTGATCATGCTCCTTTTGCCTCTTTTGTTTCTTTATTGCCTTCTCCAATTTTGCCTTCAGATTCCTTATCTGAGCCTTGGAACTCATATTGCGTGCCCTGTAATGGAAAACCATGTGTCTCAACAATTCCTTGTCCTTGTCGGACTTTTCCAGCAGTCTCTCCAGGTGGATGTTGATTTGCTCAAGCCATGACTCCCGATCATCGTTAATCTCTTTCTCCAATGAAGTGAGCTCAATCCTTCTCTGTTGGGCAGCTCGGCGATTCTCGCGGATGTTTTGCAACTCCATGATTTCTTGCTGGTCTTCGAGTTGTTTATTTCTCTGCTCCAAGTATCTGATAATCCACTTAGCCCTCTCCAAATTGAGGGACAAGGCTTTAATCTCTGTCTGCGGCTCCTGGATGATCTCTCTAAGTTTGGCACTTTCTGGGCCCATATTTGTATCATCATCATGAATGAGAATGAAGTCGGTCTCTCGTTCACCTAACGGCTCCTCATCCTGCATTGGCCTCTTGCCTTTGTCTTGTACCTGTGGTGCTGATGTCGGAAATGAGGCCCCTTCCACACCGGGTGGAGATAACACTCGCTTCGCTGCTGCAAACAAATGTCTAGTGCCCCTCTGATATGTGATGAACACAGGCACACTAACAGCCTCATGGCACTCATACTGATGAGAAGGTCCACCTGTCTCATGCCCAACCTCTGAAAGTCCCTGTGAAGCTCTAAAAAAGTCACGAGAGATGAAATCATCCCAAGTGATACCCTGTAATTCAAGAGTATGAACCACCAAAATCTTGATGAGAGAAAAATGGCAAATGCTGTTGAACTGCTGCTCAGGGGTCTTGTGCTGCATAAGGGCGGTCATCCTCTCTATGTTTCGGCATATGAAATAAGGAATGTTCATCATCCTTACCCGGGTGAAATGCATGAGCAACCTGATGTGATAAGAATATACTCGTGAGAAGCAACCTTCACAACTGAAATACTTCATGATTAATTTCATTAATGGAGCATATTCATCTCTGAGATATCGGAACGGGAACACTCTCTTAAGATGCCTCAAGAAACTGGGTTTAATGTATGGCTCATAATGTTGCCGCTCAATCTTCTGCTTCTTGTTCCATGGTTCTCCAATGTTCGGTATGCCGGTTGCTAATAAGATAGAATCTGGTGTAAGTGTGAAAGTGACACCAGCCAAAGTAACTAGATCTCCATGTAAATGAAGTATGAATAAACGAGCCAACTCATGATGAAATTGAACATTAGCCACCTTCTCACAAAACTCATAGCATGACTAAAACTGGAAACAAGAGATGGCAAAAGGGCAGGCCTGCAATTCTGTAAGGGTGGTCGGTTGTTATATAACATGTCTGCCACTTTTATGAGGCCTCCAGGGTGCCTGTCCTTCCATGGGTGAGTCACTTTGGGTTTCCACTTCATAGTCGGGTGAATGGCCAGATGACATAATTGCTATTATATAAACTGCCTTGGAGAAATGAGTGCTAGTGTATGAAACTGTGTATTGCTCTTTTGTAATGTAGTTGGATTCTGCCACCAAGGGGAAAAAATGCAACAAGGGACTGTTAGGAAGGGGAAAATAGTAAGGGATTAGGGGATATTAGGATAATTTTTATTAGGGAAAAGTAGGAGGGTTTGAGGGGTTTTATGTATAGGGTTAGGAGATTTCTTTTTGCAAGGGCTAGGGTTTTGGGGTTTGGGATTTGAATCTAGGAAAGAACATGTAGGATTTATGAGCTTAGGGGGGGGGGGTAGGAAATGATGAAACAAGGGAGAAATGGGGAAGGAGGAGTGACCTTGGTAGCAAAACAAGGATTTTGCTGAGTGATGGTGGTTATGGATGATAATGACTGAAACAAAACTTGAAACCCAACTTCATCCAACTTCACCCAATTTCACTCTTACACACCAAACTTGCTTTGAATTGTTTCCTCTTTGCTTCTTAGCATACAAATGAATTTCTCAAAATGGAAAATCTCTCATATAGCCATGGATTTCGATTTTTCTTTTCTCAAACCCATTTTTGTAATGTTTACACTTTGGCACTTTTTCACAATTAATACAAACTCTGTCTTTTTGTTCCCCCTTGATTTTTGGCTTGAATGATGAATTTCTTGGCATATTTTTGCAGGGATAGTGGCATGATTTGACCAAGGAAGACCAGGGTTGTGCCTGAAGAATTGAATAACTGAAGAACTTTTTCAAAATGTTACAAAAGACAAAATGTTGACTTTTCTTCAAAACAAAGTTTTGAAGAACAGTCATAATCCATCAATATGACGATGAAATTTGCGAAATAAAAAACATGTGTAGAACCTCCCTCTGGCCTGCTGGCATTATTGAACACTTTGACGACTCAATTGGTGAAAACCCTAGACCTAGTGATTGAAATGACACTTGTTGATCAAGAACTAAAACTGGACTGTAAGTGACCTTTACAACTCAATTTCGATAAACAGACCTGAACCAACAGTGTAAGGCATGAGGGGTATTGAATGACCAAACCCTTCCATCAGATTATGGCATGCCCCTAGCGGAATGCAACTGAGTGAAACGAGCGAGACACCTAAAAATGAAATGCAATAAAGAGAAATGATCTATGACGGAGGGATGTAAAGACCGACTCTAACAGCTATAAGTGTAGATTTACGTAGGATTGCAATGAAAAGAAAAGAAGATGATGAGGGTTTTCCAGTTCAAATGCAGCCAAAGAAAAAGGAAGAAAAAATGTTAGGAAAAGTAGGCTGGGTAGGCAGAATGGTGTTGCAGAATGTGACTTGTGATGTATTGGGTAAATGTGATAACTTTCAATTCCATCACAAGTGCAAAGCAGATACTTTGATACAGCTCAAGCAAGGAAGAGTCTCATAACTAACTTCCCTGCATCATTTTCCCCTATCACTTACTAATCTCCCCCCAAAGATATTAAGATTTTCTTAATATCACTAAGCTACTCATTCCATTTCATCATTGCCTAAGGTAAATCCCCATTTTACTTAAGATAAATGCATCAATATCACATAACCCCTCTTTTCCCCTTTAAGCTTAAGTTTCCTAACATTAAACTTGGCGCTTTCAATCATTTTTCATGTTAACAATTAACTTTTATTATTTAAATCCCTTGCAAAAATACCCTTCCCCGTATTAATGTAAATATATAATATAACCTTAAAATATTAATATTCCGCCCTTGGTTAAGCTATAACCATAGCACTGTACAAATGAGGGATTAATGGTTCATATGGAATAAAAACCCTCCCCGCGCGCAAAACCTTGGGATTAATTAAAATCTGGTTAATTAATAACCTAACTTAATCACCCCACGAACCAATCAAATCCACCGCGATACCATTAAAAACATACTTTATTGTCTTGGGCCCATGCTGTTAAGCCTCTGCCATCTCTGACCTCCGCCAATAGTCAGATCTAGGCCTGCTCATCCAACGACCCACCATCATATCGCAACCCCCCCATCGGCTACACGTTAAGTCCCGGGGAGCTGGCGGTATTATTCCGTACCGTGGACACGCGTTGTGCTCCCACTGTGATTGTTGCCTCTCCGCCCAAAACCGCCCAACCCCAAAAGTTGTGTGGGAAGAAACCGCTTACCCACCCCCCGCTAAACAACAAGACGTCCCATCCCGATGATGATCCAACTAATAAATGAAAAAATCACCCGCCAAAGCCAAATTTTGTTAAAATTGTCGGGAAAAATGTCATTTTCATTCATTTCTTCTGCGAACTATTTCCATGCAAATTACGTCCGGGTGATTTCACGAGGCTACGGTCTGCCACCTTGCCAACAAGATCCAATGACGCGCTCTGCCATCAGTCTTTTCAACCTACAATCACACAAATCATCTCCTTGAGCCAGGTATTTACCCATTTGACCAGTTACCCTGTAATTTCGATTTTCCTCTAGAAATTTTACCTAAGAAAGCCAAATTCAAGCTAAAATCAGTCTGTAGCTCTCATAGAAATTCACCCACAATTGTTGTTTTGCCCATCTTTTCCACAGAAGCTCAACCTCTAGTTTGAAAACACAAGAACCAAAGATGGAGGCTCCCGTAGCCCTGAACGTTGTGCCCCTCAATGCACCTCATAAAGACCTAGATTACTTACCCTTGGCTGACATAAATTTTCAAATAAAATAGTTATCTAGTGACATGAACCATCTCCAGGCATTTTTCCGAATTAGGAATAGTTATCTGACCAACTCTAACATCTATGGAATATGGGAATCTAATATTCCTAGGTATTACCTTCCCTCAGTCAATGTTTTCCCATATATTATTCACCAATGCTGTGCCAACTATGACCCTGTCAGTAAAGCAATTATAACCCCATACCAAACTGTCCTCTTTTACATAACCGCTGAATCCATCAACGAGATGTTACATTTCAAACCCACTCAGCCTCTGGCTCCTCTTTCCATGGGTTTTTTGCCTGAGCAAGGCTCTCAATTGTCCAATTCAGAAATAACCCATATTGCTCAAATGTTTATGAAACCAGATTGCCAGCCCCAAGGCCCACCCCCATATTTTCGTGTCTGGTTCACTGAAATAGGAAAACTCATAATTGATGTGATATCCTTCATCTTGGGATTTAAGACCAGTGAATTTGTTGATGAGACCACCTTAGTTCTGTTGTCAATGTTTACTCTAGGACAGCCCCCTGCTGTCAAGTATGACTATGCCACTCTCATTGCCAACAAGATCCATGACCAATTCATAAATCTGGATAGAGAAGAAGTCTTCAAGTACACCTCATTCATATACCACCTTCTGCTATATTATAAACCAGACATCTTTTCATTTCGCATCAGGAAATTGGATTCCAAAGGAGAGCGGAGATCTATGATCTTTTGGACCTCAGTATTCCATAATGTCTATGAATCCCCTTATACCTATTATGAATTCATTGACCTGTTTGTACATCCAACCACCACTCTATTGATAGGAGCTCCTCCTCCTAGGCTCTTTGTTGATATAAAGAGGATTTTATAGCTTTCCAGACAATACAAGATAGGTGAATGGTACTTGTACTAGAATCGCACTGAAATCAGAATATATGGCTATGAACTGTTCCCTTTCAAGCTGCCCAAGTATGTGCCTAATTGACTATTTGCACTGGAGTATTTCAGGAAGCTTACCAATGCAGATTTAACCCACTTTTGTAGTGCAAAGAAAAAGGATCAGCTGAGAATAAAAAACCAGTTAGGCCCTTTTGTCATCCATAAAAGGGAGGCATGGGAAGATGCTAAGAAGATATTAGGGGAACAACTTAAATTGAAGAAGATTTTTTGGTGGGTGTCATATGACCCAAATAGCTTTATAATTGACATAAAAGTAAGAAACATGATGTCAGTTTATGTGCATCATAGGATCCCTGAAATTGAACAGTTTACTAATCAGGATGACTGGGTAGAGGGTACATTAATAGAAGAAATTAGTGATCAAGAGAAATGGAAAAAGCTATGAAAGACCTTGAAAAAACCATTCACTTGGACTCTTTTGGACAAGTATCTTTCAATCTAGCTCAACAAACAGGAGTAGGTACATCCTCTGTTGGAACTTCTTAGCAGCCTGTACAAGAAACCAACACACCAATCACAGGGTCTTCTAAGGGAAAGGAAATGGCAGACATAGAGCAACAAGCAATGACTGATCAACAGGGGCAAACTCCTCTAGTCCAAACCAAGGCAGCAGAGATTCCTACATTGCAGACTCCTCTAAATGAGGAAAAAGGCAAAAAGGGAGACAGGGAAGACCCCACACCCATGAGTGGACCTGCAGAACAGCCAGGTGCAAAGAGGCAAAGACTCAATCCTATGTTAGAAGAGGAATTCTTTGAAGAAACAATAGAAAGTCTAAGAGGGGAAAAGATAGCCAGGCAGCAGACATCCCCGGTGGTGGAAACATCAACTAGCTCACACAGGTAGGAGCTAGAAAGGCAGCACAGTGTGGAAGTTTCATCCACTAGGCCACAAAGGAAGCAGGCCTCTGACATCAAAAGGACATTCACGGAGATAAAGACCAGAAACGACCCACTGAGACTTCAACTTTATAACCAGTATCTTAAGATGGCCTCCACAAACCAGCAAAGGTTGATGTCTGCCTATGACTTTAAAGAGGGTAAGATGATCATGAGTTATTTTAAGCCCAAAGTGCAGCAACCACAATCAGCAGCTGATTACGTCAAAACAAATTTGGAGGTCATAGCCAAGGACATTTATCCTATGGACCAGATTGAGTTGCATAAATAGACTAGAGAGATGGTATACTCCACACTAGCTGATAAAGCTATGTTAGCTCATAGATTGCAAGACTCCTTGGAGAAAACCTCTGCTCAATTAGATTTAGAGAAGGCCTCTTCTCTTGCTAAGGACAACAGGATAAAATATTTGCAGGAGATTATCATTGAACTGGGACATGATCCCAAAGATACTAAGGGCATAAAGGCATTAATGAAGAAGAAAGAGGAAGATATTGCTGCCCTGAGGAAGCAACTTAAACTCCCTCCTACCATGCATCCAAAGACAACAGAGTTTGTACAACAGAAATCAGAGGAGGACATGATGGAATTGCTCATGAAGCTCAATGAAAGGTTAACTGATACAGAGCAGGCACTGGAGAAAGATCTTAAAGAAAAACACGGAGAGTCAACCTCCCAGCCACCTGAAGTAATCCCTGCAGTCACTACTACCCTCTCCACACTTGTAACAACAGTGCCTCCCACTGTTCCAGCATCCACAACGGAGGTAATTACAGGAAAATCAACAACAACAACAACAACACCAGGTAGCAGTACTGGCATGACCACAAAGGAATTGATAAAAGCCATGGAGGAATTAAAACTCCATGTGTCTGAATTGAAACTGGTAAAGGAACAATTGGAAAAGGTAGAAAAAAGTTATGACAAATCCGAGATGATTGTGGTATAGAAAACAAGGGAGGTTAAAGCATTAGAGAACAAGGTGAGAGCTTTAGAAAAACATCTTTCTCTGGATAAACCTCTGGCAGAAATCAAAGGTATCCTGTGGTCCAACATCAATCAATCCCTTAGTAGTGTGTGGAGATCTATCAAGGTTATTTATGAGTAGGTTGATTTAATAGGAGTAGCCCAAGTGGAGATTCAAAAGACAAGCTTTATTGTGGTAGATTCCTGAACAAGCAAACTGGCTAATACATTTTTTGAACACCAAGACCACCGAAGAATTGGAAGCACTACAAATCACAGATAGAACAAGCTCCATTCTGGAAATTAAGAGAGTTCTAACCAAGAGAACTCTGATGCAAAATTTGGAAAGGAGATGCCAAGACATGCAGATGGAGATCAACTCTTTCACAGAAAGGTTCACAGTTTTGCATAAAAAAAGGCTTACCAAGTCCTTTGGGAAGTAATGACCACCTGATGAAACACATAGACTATACACATAAATTGAATAAATATGCTACTAATCAAATTACTTCATTAGCAAGTACTTCACGAGAGAAGGTACTTCCATCTGGCCAAGCCCTCTATGACAACTTAGAAAATTTATTCTACATTGAGCATGAAGTGAAGCATCTGTTCGCTAGCCCACCTAATTTCTTTAGATATACAGAGACCGGTGAAACTTTAAGAAAGCTGCAAAGACATAAACTACTAGAACCAGAGTGGTGGCAAGATATGTTAGGAATCTTATGAGCTTATCTTTGGTATCTTTGGTAAAATAAAATTTTGGGTCATCTACCATAAATGCAAAATAGAAATGAATGAGGGTCAGACAGATAAAAGTGTATCAGATCAGAATTCAAATATCCAACCCAGAAGGAGCAGACAAAACAGAGTACCAGTGGAAGACAGTTGTAGACCGACTCACAAAGTCTACCTTTAGCACATCTGACAAGACAAAGCAACCATCACAACATCAGTTATGTTTACCTGTTATCAAGACTATTCATCTCTATCTTTGTAAAAAACGATGAATCATCACTAGATATTATCTCTGTGAGATATTTTTGAGATATTTTGTGAGATATTTTGTATAAATACCCCCCCATTCAAAGTATTTGTGGTTGGTGAGGCATTCTTAGATTTTGTTGTAATACCGAAATTTTTGAGTACAAAAGATTTTGGAATCAACTGTTGCTGAACTCACTGGATGTAGAATTGAAGCAGATGGACTTATCACAAAATTCTTTAATCAACCAGTGGACCAATAAGTCCCCTACATCTTTTGTTTTGTAGTTTTTCTAGTTTCATTATATCACCTGTGTTTCATAATCTAAATGGTAATGATAAAGATTAATTCAGAATTTACTTGAGTGTACTCTGTGTTTCATTCATTATCATTCTTTGTGTTTTCTTTAGGATTAGAATAAACAGTGTAACCCTTAATTGCTCCTATTTCCTAACTCTATCATATTGGTTATTTACTAGGGAATACTTAACTGCTCCTTAGTAATAATCATCCATTTTCCTGTGTTAAATATGTTGAAGGATTCTTAACTTCCCTTCAACCAATTTAATTCCATTCCATCCTATAGAAATCTTTGTTTGCTCCCTGTTTGACTACCTTGCTCTGTGAAACCATCCTCTGCTAATAAACCAAATCTAGAATTCCCTCCTCGTTGGCTCCTTTTTCCCAATGTACTAAACTTATCAGACTTACACCTTTGTTCTATTGAATCTCACAATCCAAAAATCAAACAAAACCCTTGAACTTCATAACTAGCCTAATACCTTACACAACAAAGTTAAATCATAAATAGAGAGCCCTCTCTGGATGTAGATTGGCTAGAATCCGTGTCTAAAAGATTGCTCTGTGGTTACCTCAGTTGTATTCCCTTTCTTACAACTTTTGGGAACAACCTAAGTGATAACATCATTGGTGACTCCACTAGGGACTGAATATTTATTTGTCTTTGTTGTTTGCCTTATAAGCTACAGACAGAGCCTGAAGTTAGCTAGGTAGCCTTTGAAATGCTTTTGTTCTATAATGGAAGAAGTAAATGAATGCTACTTTAGTCTATATCTGGTCTAGCTTATAGATTGGACAGTTGGTTTCATATACTTGATCAGTCCCTAGTTTATAAATCGTTAAGAAAGTTCACAATTTTCATATCTAAAGTGTCTTAAAGAAACAATTAAAATTGTAGTGTCAAATATGTTTACAGAAAAACCAAAAATACACTTACAAGCCTGGCTTCAGAAAGGATTCGTTATACCAGATCACATCTTGATCTAAACCCACCACTTGTGTTTGAGAATCCTAACTCGATTTCTAAAATCTTTAGAAAACAAGAAATCCCAGAAAAATCTGCTATTTCTCGGCCTTTATCCAGATCAAAATCCTGTCCTGTGAGGTCGATTCACCTTGAGGACGAACCTTCTGCTAACTATTTTAAAAATCCTTCATTTGAAACCTTCTCCGAATTTGATTAACCCATGTAGTTCAAGATCCAATATTCTTTGAATATTTGCAGCTTGAAGTTGTTACTTCACAGCTTAACAGGCATTTGCAGAGCTCCATCCAACCTGAGCTTACCTCTGATAAAACACCAAATCTTCCTCTAATTACTAACCCTTTTCCAAATTCACCATTAACACCTCATTTTTCTCAACCTCAGGTTACCACTTCCACTTTTCCATTCACTGTTCATATTCCTGTTGTTGTCCCTACTACACTAGTTGTCACACATATCCCTATTAACATGGCAAACAGATATGCTCCTTTGAACTTATCTACCAATCTAGGGGCTATGCCCCAGGACTATCAAAGTAAAATCACTCCTTTTGATGGTACAAGCTCATACACAGCTCAACAACATACTAAGAAAATGACAGATTATTTTGAAATATTTGAGGTTGATGATGATGATGTTAGAATGAGAATTTTTGTTCAAAGTTTGACTGTAGATGTTAAAACATCGTTTAGAGCGCTTCCTGCAAACAATATTAATGATCCACAAGCTCTTTATCAAACCTTCTTGAACAGATGGGAAAAGAAGAAAGATCCTCTCCACATTTTATCAGAATATGAAGGCTTGAAGAGACGTCCTCAAGAAATTGTCTAGGATTACTGTACAAGATTCAATAATGTCTACAATGCTATTCCTCAAAACCTCAGACCTCCTCCATATTTGGCCCTGATTAAATTCCCTGATGCTTTTGATTCTGATATGGCATATCAACTTAGGGAGAGAGCTCCTCAAGGCCTAGAAGAGATGCAGAGTATAGCTGTAAGTGTAGAGGCCAACCTAATTTCTAAGCGAGCCCGGGCCAAAGCTGAAAGGAGGATACCTTTTAAGGAAGAACCCTCTGCTTTTGAACATAAATTAGATGTTATCATTAAAGGAATGGATAGAATTGGAGATAGAGTAGAAACAATTGAAAAGAAATTATCTTGGGATGGTCAACCAAGTAATGCTGGAAGAAATCCAAACTTCAGGAAAAATCAAAACCCTAATACTGGAAAGGCTAGGCCTGACCAAAACATTAGGCCCCCATTCCAAGAAAATTTTGCTGAAGCCTCAACTTTTGAGGAACCTCCAGAAGACACTCAAATTAAATTAATGGGTCTCAATAATGAATAAGAAGTCTTCTTAACCCAAGAAGACCAAGAAGCTCACACTCTTGAAAAATTACAAACACAGTCAAGTGAGTCATTTGATTTCAGGGAAGGATATGATACAGTTATTTATGAGGTTCACAAGCAATACAATCTGAAAAGCAAAAGAATAGATGTCCCTGAAACCATTAAGCATAAAGATGCCAAGCAACCTAACAGAATTAAAATCAATAAACCCCCTGCAGAAGTCCTTCCTGGAACAAATCCTAGCCCAAGTAAACCAATAGTTAAAGATGTATCAGATGATCAACCATCTAATAAACAACCTTCTACTGCTGTCCCTCTCAAAGGAAATGTAAAAGAACCTTTTGAAATTGATTTGAAAACGACTTCAGCCCACAACATCTCTCCTGAAAAGGAGAAAGACACAGAAAATACAGCAGAACAAGAGAATCCCACTGTCTGAAATACAAAAACCCAAACTGAAAAAAACTTTTAATCTTGAGACAGAAATAGGAAAATTAAAGATAGCCATTCCATTGTCAGAATTGGCCAAATATGATGTCTACTGAAGTCAAAATAGCAGATCACTTCAAGTTTCTGTGAACAACGATTCAGTAAATCTTTTTGATGACCAACCTGAATTAATTTTTGGACCTGAGGTAAATGGAAATCAGTAGATGGAGGTGTTCCTCCTTTTTATGTAAGTCTGAACATACATGATAAAATACTTCATAATGCCATGTTTGATTCCGATGCTTCTCACAACTTAATGTATAAATTTGTAATGGAGAAGTTGGAACTAGATATTACTAGACCCTACAAAGACTTATTCTCTTTTGACTCTATCCAGGTCAGATGTCTAGGACTTATTAAAGATTTATGTGTATCCATAGTTCAATACCTTGCCAAAACTATTCTAATGGACGCAGTGGTAGCTCATATTCCACCAAAATACGGCATGCTATTGTCTAGGTCTTAGAGAGCAAAACTTTAAGGATCATTGCAGTTGAACATGTCTTATGCAACTATTTCAGTATTTGGTCAACCAAAGAAATTGTACCGAGAAACTTTGATGAAATATGTAGTGAGCAGTCAAGAGAAACCCCATAATTTCCCCATCTACTCCATACATTCTAATATGGACTCCTTCATTCTCTACAATGCTGAAATTGATCCTCCAGATGATGTCAAATTTCTAACATTTGAACACGAAGAAAACTCAAATGAAACCTCTAACATTCACATTCAAGAAATTGCTTAGAAAAATAATGTACAAGGCATTCAAGAGAAATCAGATGAAACTAAAAAACCATATCCTCCTATCAAACAGATTATTGAGACTCCTAATACTGACTACAAACATGAAACCGTCAGGTACTTAGAATTTGATGGTTCAATTAACAAATTAGGAGCAAGAGCTGGAATTTGGGTGCACAACCTAAAAAATGATCATGCTGAGGGTCATGCTTACAAGTTAGATTTTAAATGCACCAATAATATGGCTGAATATGAGGCCTTGCTCCTAGGACTTAAATTGGTCAAAAGTTTAGGGGCAATTAGGATATTATTTTTAGGAGACTTGGATTTAATCATTCAACAGATAAAAGGGAACTTCCTCACAATTGATCCCAGACTGAGAGCTTATAGAGGAATAGCAATTGACATCCTCAACACATTTCTTGAAACGCAGCTTACCAAAATTCCAAGGAAACATAATTTTCATGCTCACAGCTTAGAAACATTTGCCAGCACTTGTAAATTACTGTTTGAACCTAATCATCAGTTCACAGCTGAGATTAGACACAGGCCATCCATACTTGATAATGTAAAAAACTAGCAAGTGTTTGATAATGATATTCAGATCAACAATTTTTTAACTCTAGAGGAAGAGTTTTCTAGTGCAAATATAGACATAGATACTGCTAGCATGATTGATCAAAAGGGTGAAATACAAACAGAAATTTCAACAGAGAGTGCAAATCAAATGCTTCATCCAACTAAATTCACCAATAAAGAAATGCAAAATCTAAAAGGGATAGATGTTGTTGAGATCATTGAAGAAGAATATGAAATTATTGATTTAAAAGATAATCATTTGCCTAAAGGATTGAATCCTTTGGAAGATTTATTTGATTCTAATGATATCCCAAGGAAACCCAAAATGCAGCCTCTAAAAGCAGACATTGAAGACTGTAACATAGGGACCGAGGAAAATCCAAAAATGATAAAATTTTTCCAAAACTTTGCCCCCTGATCAAAAGCTTAAATATGTTGAACTGTTCAAAGAATTCCATGATGTTTTTGCCTGGAGCTATGAAGATCTCAAATCTTATGACACCTCTGTGATTCAACATACAATACCCCTCAAGGAAAATTAGAAACCGTTCAAAAAAAAAATCATAAGAATTAATCCTATACTACTCCCATTAATTGAAAAAGAAATCGAATGAATGTATGAGCCAGGAATAATTGCTCCTATCAGATCTTCAAAGTGGGTGTCTAATTTAGTACCCACTAGGAAGAAAATAGGGGAAATCAGGTTGTGTGTTTATTTAAGGAATGTGAATAAGGTTTCGTTGAAAGAAAATTACCCCTTGCCCAAGATGGACCACATTTTACAAAGGGTAGTAGGTGCCTCTAGGATCTCACTGTTAGATGGGTTCTCAGGTTTTAATCAGATTCTGGTCCATCCTG
>APFE030818612.1:20869-33305 GCA_000404065.3 Pinus taeda | reverse complement strand
TTTCCAAATCAGATCAGCAGCATCTAGATCATTTGAGACAAGTGTTTCTAAAATGCAGAAAGTATGCTATTTCCTTAAACCCTAAGAAATCGTTGTTTGGTCTAGAGGAAGGCAAACTGTTAGGCCACATCATCTCCAAAGATGGCATCATAATTGATCCTGATAGAATACAAGTGATTCTACAAGTACCTCACCCCAGAAATGTCAAAGAAATCCAAGCTTTCCTAGGAAAGATCAACTTTTTAAGAAGATTCATACCTAATTTGGCTGAGTTAATCAATTTGTTGAACAACATGTTAAAAAAGGATTCCAAGGTTAAATGGACAGTAGAAGCCAAACAAGCATTTGAAGAAATTAAAATGGCTTTGACTAGAACACTAGTCCTTACAAGTCCAAAGTTTGATAGAGACTTCATGATATTTTCATTTGCATCAGAACACACCATTGCTGCTGTTTTACTACAAAAAGATGATAAAGGATGTGAAAAACCCATAGCCTTTTTCAGTAAAGCACTTAGAGATGTGCCGCTGAAATACCAAATCATGGAAAAACAGGCCTATGCACTTGTGAAAGTTATCAAAGACTTCAGAGTTTACATATTGTACTCCCATGTAATAGCTTATGTGCCAAGTGTTGTTGTCAAATACATCCTCACTCAAGAGGGAATTGAAGGAAAACGGGGCAAATGGATATCTAATATTTTGGAGTATGACATTGAAATAAAACCCACAAAGCTTATAAAAAGACAGGGATTAGCTAAACTCTTGAGTGAAACAAACTTTCAAGCCCTTGATATCAATGAACTGGATAATGAACAGGAGATGGCGACTCCACAGATCAATCAGGAATTCTTAGAATCACCTTGCTATGCTGATATAATTCATGTATTATTAAACCTGTAGGCTCCTCTAGGGTTATCCTGAACAAAGAAAAGGTTTTTAAAAATGAAAGCTTCAAAATTTTGTATCTTAGATAATGCCTTATTTTGGAAAAATCATGAAGGTATTCTATTGAATTATTTAATAAAAGAAGAAGCTGACAAAGTGCTCAAAGAATTTCATGCAGGGGATTGTGGTGGACATATTTATTGGAAATCAACTGCAGATAAAATCCTAAGGGTTGGATTTTATTGGCCCACCCTGTTTGTTGATGTGAAGAAATTTGTCACTTCTTGCCACAAATATCAAATTTTTTAAGGCAAGAGGAAACTTTTACCTTTACCCCTTAAACCAATTTCCACAAAAAAGCCTTTCCAACAATGGGGTTTAGACTTCATTGGAGAGATCCATCCTCCCTCTTCTAGCCAGCATAAATGGATCCTCATTACCACCGATTATTTCACCAAATAGATAGAAGCCATTCCTACCAGACAAGCCAATGATACAGTGATTATAGGATTCCCAGAAACCAACATACTGTCTCGATTTCGTCGTCCTGAAAAGATCATAACTGACAATGCTGTTGCTTTCAAATCCAAGAAAATGATACTTTTTTGTCATAAATACCATATCACTTTAGGCCATTCCACACCCTATTACCCTCAAGGTAATGGTCTAGCTGAGTCTTCCAATAAAAGCCTGATGAATATTATTAAGAAAATGTTGGAAGAAAACAAGAAAAACTCGCACAAGAAATTCACAAATGCACTATGGACAGACAGATTAACTACAAAGAGATCTATTGGAACCAACCTTTATGAATTGGTTTATGGCATGGAGGCTATATTTCCTTCATCTCTAGGAGTCCCTGTAATGAAGTTACTACAAGAAGTTCAGGAAGAATCCAATGACATTCAGAGAAGAATAAATCAGACCATCCACTTGCGGCAGACTAGAGAAGAGGTATACCATAGATCTCAAGTGCTACAAGAAAAACTCAAAAAGATATTTGATAAGAGGACTAAGGCAAAAGATTTCTATATTGTAGACAAAGTTTTAAAATGGGATTCAAGGAGAGAAGATAAGGGAAAACATGGAAAATTTGACTTCCTATGGAAGGGACCTTTTATTATCCAGGCTTTACAAGGGAACAATATTTACTTTTTAAAGAACCTGGATGGCACTGAAATAGAAGAAGGGCAGTTAATGGTCGGATGTTGAAACAATAATTTGATCCAACTGTTTGAAGTATTCTTTCCTTATTTATGTACATACTACGTCCTTAGTAATATTTCAGTTTGGATTGGATAGCAAATTGTTGAACTTGAAGCCCGAAGAGAAGGCCCTAAGCTTCACAACTATAACTGTCATACATATAATAAAGCAACCAGCAGAAAGATATTTCAGAGCACAATCAAAATTTATGGAGAAGGCTATCTGACCTGCTGTTCTTAACTTTCCACCAGGGAAAGCCATCCCCAAGTGGAGCCACTATTAGGTTCCTATACCAATAGGTGTCATATTTCATGATTGACATTGATGAGCTCTAAATATGTTCACACCTTTTTCTGGTTGCAAAGGTTTTCCATATTGTCAAAAAATCAAAAAGTTAAAAAATGTAAAGAGGGTATGCTTTAAAAGAAAAATCAAAGGGAAAAAGGAATGAAATGGTCAAAAAAGTGAAAGAAATGAACCCCAAACAATAGGCCAGGAAAGTGTGCAAGTCCAAAATGCCACTACTATTCTATTTTTTGCAATAATATGATGGTATGCAACTTGTCGACCTATGCCACCATTGATGAAGGGCCAAACACCTTAATCTTGGCTAGTTCATGTCTGAATTTACTTGTTTTAGTGATAGAGAATAAAATCTGTCCAAATTGTTTAATCTTGGTAGAAAAATAGATAGCTAGAGAAGCAAAGGAGCTTAACTGTTAAATCTAAGCCCTTGGATGCTATAAGTGTAGATTTAGGTAGGATTGCGATGAAAAGAAAATAAGATGATGAGGGTTTGCCAGTTCAAATGTAGCCAAAGAAAAAGGAAGAAAAAATGTTAGGAAAAGTAGGCTGGGTAAGCAGAATGGTGTTGCAGAATGTGACTTGTGATGTATTGGGTAAATGTGATAACTTTCAGTTCCATCACAAGTGAAAAGTAGATACTTTGATACAGCTCAAGCAAGGCAGAGTCTCATAACTAACTTCCTTGCATCCTTTTCCCCAATCACTTACTAATATCCCCCCCAAAGATATTAAGATCTACTTAATATCACTAAGCTACTCATTCCATTTCATCATTGCCTAAGGTAAATCCCCATTTTACTTAGGAGAAATGCATCAATATCACATAACCCCTCTTTTCCCCTTTAAGCCTAAGTTTCCTAACATTAAACTTGGCACTTTCAGTCATTTTTCATATTAACAATTAACTTTTATTATATAAATCCCTTGCAAGAATACCCTTCCCCGTATTAATGTAAATATATAATATAACCTTCAAATATTAATATTCCGGCCCTAGTTAAACTATAACCATAGCACTGTACAAACAAGGGATTAATGGTTCATCTGGAATTTATTAAAAACCCTCCCTGCGCGCAAAACCTTGGGATTAATTAACATCTGGTTAATTAATAATCTAACTTAATCAGCCCGTGAACCAATCAAATCCACCCCGATACCATTAAAAACGTACTTTATTGTGTCGGGCATGCACTGTTAAACCTCCACCATCTCCGACCTCCGCAAGCCATCAGATCTGGGCGCGCTCATCCAACGGCCCACAATCATATCGTAACCCCCCCATTGGCCACACGTTAAGTCCCGGGGAGTCGGCGGTATTGCTCCCGTACTATGGACACCTGTCACGCTCCCCGCCCAAAACCGCCCGACCCCAAAAGTTGTGTGGGAAGAAACCGCTTAGCCACCCCCTCGCTAAACGACAAGACGTCCCATCCCGATGATGATCCAACTAATAAATGCAAAGATCACCCGCCAAAGCCAAATTTTGTTAAAATTGTCGGGACAAATGTCATTTTCATTCATTTCTTCTGCGAACTATTTCCATGCAAATTACGTCCGGGTGATTTCACGAGGCTACAGTCTGCCACCTTGCCAACAAGCTCCAATGACGCGCTCTGCCATCAGTCTTTTCAACCTGCAATCACACAAATCATCTCCTTGAGCCAGGTATTTACCCATTTGACCAGTTACCCTGTAATTTCGATTTTCCTCTAGAAATTTTACCTAAGAAAGCCAAATTCAAGCTAAAATCAGTTTGTAGCTCTCATAGAAATTCACCTACAATTGTTGTTTTGCCCATCTTTTCCACAGAAGCTCAACCTCTAGTTTGAAAACACAAGAACCAAAGATGGAGGCTCCTGTAGCCCTGAACGTCGTGCCCCTCAATGCACCTCATAAAGACCTGGATTACTTACCCTTGGCTGACAGAAATTTTCAAATAAAATAGTTATCTAGTGACATGAACCATCTCCAGGCATTTTGCCGAATTAGGAATAGTTATCTGACCAACTCTAACATCTATGGAATATGGGAATCTAATCTTCCTAGGTATTACCTTCCCTCAGTCAATGATTTCCCAGATATTATTCACCAATGTTGTGCCAACTATGACCCTGTCAGTAAAGCAGTTATAACCCCATACCAAACTGTCCTCTTTTACATAACCGCTGGATCCATCAACGAGATGTTACAGTTCAAATCCACTCAGCCTCTGGCTCCTCTTTCCATGGGTTTTTTGCTTGAGCAAGGCTCTCAATTGTCCAATTCAGAAATAACCCATATTGCTCAAATGTTTATGAAACCAGATTGCCAGCCCCAAGGCCCACCCCCATATTTTCATGTCTGGTTCACTGAAATAGGAAAACTCATAATTGATATGATATCCTTCATCTTGGGATTTAAGACTAATGAATTTGTTGATGAGACCACCTTAGTTCTGTTTTCAATGTTTATTCCAGGACAACCCCCTGCTGTCAAGTATGACTATGCCACTTTCATTGCCAACAAGATCCATGACCAATTCATAAATCTGGACAGAGAAAGAGTCTTCAATTACACCTCATCTATATACCACCTTCTGCTATATTATTAACCAGACAACTTTTCATTTCCCATCAGGAAATTGGATTCCAAAGGAGAGCAGAGGTCTGTGATCTTTTGGACCTCAGTACTCCATAATGTTTGTGAATCCCCTTATACCTATTGTGAATTCACTGACCTGTTTGTACATCCAGCCACCACTCTATTGATATGAGCTCCTCCCCTTAGGCTCTCTGCTGATATAAAGAGGATTTTACAGCTTTCCAGACAATACAAGATAGGTGACTGGTACTTGTACTATAATCACACTGAAATAAGAATATATGGCTATGAACTGTGCCCTTTCAAGCTGCCCAAATATGTGCCTATGAGACTATTTGCACTGGAGTATTTCAGGCAGCTTAACAATGCAGATTTAACCCACTTTTGTAGTGCAAAGAAAAAGGCTCAGCTGAGAATAAAAAACTAGTTAGGCCCTTTTGTCATCCATAAAAGGGAGGCATGGGAAGATGCTAAGAAGATATTAGGGGAACAACTTAAATTGAAGAAGAGTTTTTGGTGGGTGCCATATGACCCAAATAGCTTTATAAGTGACATAAAAGTAAGAAACAGGCCGTCAGTTTATGTACATCATAGGATCTCTAAAATTGAACAGTTTGCTAATCAGGATGACTTGGTAGAGGGTACATTAATAGAAGAAATTAGTGAACAAGAAAAAATGGAAAAAGCTATGAAAGACCTTGAAAAAACCCTTGACCTGGACTCTTTTGGACAGGTATCTTTCAAGCTACCTCAACAAATAGGAGTAGGTACATCCTCTGCTAGAACTTCTCAGCAGCCTGTATAAGAAACTAGCACACCAGTCACAGGGTCTTCTAAGGACAAGGAAGTGGCAGGCACAGAGCAACAAGCAATGACTGATCAGCAGGGGTAAACTCCTCCAGTCCAAACCAAGGAAACAGAGATTCCTACATTGCAGACTCCTCTAAATGAGCAAAAAGGCAAAAAGAGAGTCAGGGAAGACCCCACACCCATGAGTGGACCTGTAGAACAGCCAGGTGCAAAGAGGCAAAGACTCAATCCTATGTTAGAAGAGGAAATCTTTGAAGAAACAACAGAATGTCTAAGAGGGGAAAAGATAGCCAGCCCGCAGACATCCCCAGTGGTGGAAACATCAACTAGCTCACACAGGAAGGAGCTAGAAAGGCAGCACAGTGTGGAAGTTTCATCTACTAGGCCACAAATAAAGCAGGCCTCTGACATCAAAAGGACATTCACGGAGATAAAGGCCAGAAACGACCCACTGAGACTTCAACTTTATAACCAGTATCTTAAGATGGCCCCCACAAACCAGCAAAGGTTGATGTCTACCTATGAAATTAAAGAGGGCAAGATGATCATGAGTTATTTTAAGCCCAAAGTGCAGCAACCACAATCAGCAGCTGATTACTTCAAGACAAATCTGGAGGTCATAGCCAAGGACATTCATCCTATGGACCAGATTGAGCTGCATAAATAGCCTAGAGAGATGGTATACTCCACACTAGCTGATAAAGCTATGTTAGCTCATAGATTGCAAAACTCCTTGGAGAACACCTCTGCTCAATTAGATTTAGAGAAAGCCTCTTCTCTTGCTAAGGACAACAGGATAAAATCTTTGGAGGAGATTATCATTGAATTGGGACATGATCCTAAAGATACTAAGGGCATAAAGGCATTAATGAAGAAGAAAGAGGAAGATATTGTTTTCCTAAGGAAGCAGCTTAAACTCCCTCCTACCATGCATCCATAGACAACAGAAATTGTATAATAGAAATTAGAGGAGGACATGATGGAATTGCTCATGAAGCTCAATGAAAGGTTAACTGATACAGAGCAGGCATTGGAAAAAGCTCTAAAAGAAAAATAGGGAGAGTCAACCTCCCAGCCACCTGAAGTAATCCCTGCAGTCACTACTACCCCCTCCACACTTGTAACAACAGTACCACCCACTATTCTAGCATCCACAACGGAGGTAATTACAGGAACATCAACAACAACAACAACAATAGCACCAGGCAGCAGTACTGGCATGACCACAAAGGAATTGATAAAAGCCATGGAGGAATTAAAACTCCATGTGTCTGAATTGAAATTGGTAAAGGAACAATTGGTAAAGGTAGAAAAAAGTTATGAAAAATCCAAGATGAATGTGGCAGAGAAAAAAAGGGAGGTTAAAGCATTAGAGAACAAGGTGAGAGCTTTAGAAAAAGATCTTTCTCTAGAAACCT
The DNA here is from genome assembly GCA_000404065.3 of Pinus taeda. Taxonomy (NCBI): domain Eukaryota; kingdom Viridiplantae; phylum Streptophyta; class Pinopsida; order Pinales; family Pinaceae; genus Pinus; species Pinus taeda. The sequence goes on along the minus strand of APFE030818612.1, from coordinate 26,098 downwards.
CTGGCAGAAATCAAAGGTATCCTGTGGTCGAAAATCAATCAATCCCTTAGTAGTGTGTGGAGATCTATCCAAGTTATTTATGAGCAGGTTGATTTAATAGGAGCAGCCCAAGTGGAGATTCAAAAGACAAGAGATTTATTGGGGCAGCTGCCTGAACAAGCAAACCGAGTAATACATTTTTTGAACACCAAGACCAGCGAAGAACTGGAAGCACTGCAAATCACAGACAGAACGGGCACCATTATGGAAATTAAGAGAGTTCTAACCAAGAGAACTCTGATGCAAAATTTGGAAAGGAGATGTTAGGACATGCAGGTGGAGATCAACTCTTTCACAGAAAGGTTCATAGTTTTGCATAAAAAAGGCTTACCAAGTCCTTTGGGAAGTAATGACTGCCTGGTGAAACACATAGACTGTACACATAAATTGAATAAATATGCTACTGATCAAATTACTTCATCAGCAAGTACCTCAGGAGAGAAGGCACTTCCATCCGGCCAAGCCGTCTATGACAACTTAGAAAATTTATTCTACATTGAGCATGAAGTGAAGCATCTGTTCGCCATCCCACCTAATTTATTTAGATATACAGAGACCGATGAAACTTTAAGAAAGCTGCAGAGACATAAACTACTAGAACCAGAGTGGTAGTAAGATATGTTAGGAATCTTATGAGATTATCTTTGGTATCTTTGGTAAAATAAAATTTTGGGTCATCTACCATAAATGTAGAACAGAAATGAATGAGGGTCAGACATATAAAAGCGTATTAGATCAGAATTCAAATATCCAACCCAGAAGGAGCAGATAGCACAGAGTATCAGTGGAAGACAGCTGTAGACCGACTTACAAAGTCTACCTTCACATCTGACAGGACAGAGCAGCCAGCACAACATCAGTTATGTTTCCTTGTTATCAAGACTATTCGTCTCTATCTTTGTAAAAAATGATGAATCATCACTACATATTATCTCTGTGAGATATTTTGTGAGATATTTTTTATAAATACTCCCCCATTTGAAGTATTTGGGGTTGGTGAGGCATTCTTAGATTTTGCTGTAATACCAAAATTTTTGAATACAAAAGCTTTTGGAATCAACTGTTGCTGAACTCACTGGATGTAGAATTGAAGCAGATGGACTTGTCATAGAATTCTTGAATCAACCAGTGGACCAATAAGTTCCCTACATCTTCTGTTTTGTAGTTTTTTTAGTTTCATTATATCACTTGTGTTTCATAATCTAAATGGTAATGATAAAGATTAATTCAGAATTTGCTTGACTGTACTCTGTGTTTCATTCATTATCATTCTCTGTGTTTTCTCCAGGATTAGAATAAACAGTGTAACTCTTAGTTGCTCCTGTTTCATAATTCTATCATATTGGTTATTTACTAGGGAATACTTAACTTCTTAGTAATAATCATCCATTTTCCTGTGTTAAATACGTTGAAGGATTCTTAACTGCCCTTCAACCAATTTAATTCCATTCCATCCTATAGAAATCTTTGTTTGCTCCATGTTTGACTACCTTGCTCTATGAAACCATCCTCTTCTAATAAACCAAATCCAGAAAGCCCTCCTCGTTGGCTCCATTTTCCCAATGGACTGAACTTCTCAGACTTACACCTCTGTTCTATTGAATCTCACCATCCAAAAATCAAACAAGACCCCTGAACTTCATAACTAGCCTAATACCTTACACAACAAAGTTAAATCATAAAGAGAGAGCCCTCTCTAGATGTAGATTGGCTAGAATCTATGTCTAAAAGATTGCTCTGTGGTTACCTCCGTTGTATTCCCTTTCTTACAACTTTTGGGAACAACCTGAGTGATAACAGTGGCAATGGCATCAACGTTGCTATGGAAGGCCCCTGACTTGGGAGACATTCAAAAAAGCTCTTATGGATCACTTTGACCAGGAATCTGATTTTTTGGGTCGTCTCACTAAGCTCCGACAGACAGGAACAGTTAACGAATATATTGCCACCTTTGAAGCCTTAGCTTTTCGCAGTGGAGGTCTACACGATGAGTTCTATGTGGAATGTTTTTCAGTGGTATCAAAGAAGCCATACAAGCCCACATCCGATTGCACCACCCTATCTCATGGCTACATGCTTGCAGGATAGCTCGTGAAGTAGATTGTGCATTAGCGGCCTAGTCCAATCACCCAAATTTCATTGCCAAGGGTCACCCCACACAGGCTCAAAGCACTACCCAAACGCTTAAGGTTCAAAAGGTGTCACCAGTAGAAATGGCAGAAAGAAGAAAGCAAGGATTGTGTTACTACTTTGATGAGAAATACTCCCCAGGGCATAAATGCAACGAGCCCAAATTCTTTCAAATTGATGCTACTAATTACAGTTCATCGGAGGAAGCCCCACCACTTAAGGAACCAGAGGAGGAAGAAGCGGACAACTAGCAGGACAATGTACCTGAAGAACCAATTATCTCGCTACATACTTTGGCTGGGATTTTTTCTCCCCGAACTCTCAAAATCAGAGGTTTTATTAAGCATCGCCTAGTAGTCATCTTGATTGATAGTGGAAGTACACATAATTTTATCCATCAAAGAGTTGCGAAAGCAACACATTGTTTTTTCCGAGCAGTTTCTAACTTCTAGGTCCAAATTGCTGATGGGGGGGCAATGAAATGTGAAGGTCGCTCTAAAAATGTCAAACTTCAAATGGGGGGTTATCAGTTAAAGACCCACTGTTTTCCATACACGTGGGAGGGTGCGAAATTTTCCTAGGTGTTTAATGGCTTCACACACTTGGCCTAATCACAATGGATTTCCAGGAGTTATATATGAGCTTTAAGCAGAAAAACCACACACATACCCTCCACAGACTCCAGGTGGGAGCTCTCTCTATCATCAACTCACATCGGATGGAATTGTTTTTAAATAGGGCCACCATAGAGTTATCCCAATTTAATTCCATCCAAGCCTTCGAACCCAATTCCCTTCATATTCATCCTGAGATGCAACATATCTTAAACAACCATCTGCCAGTCTTCGACAAGCCTCATGAGCTTCCACCCTCGAGAGGGAAACATGATCATAGCATTACTTTGGTCCCAGGGGCCCAACCACCAAATGTGCGCCCATATAGATATCCATTTGCCCAAAAGAATGAAATTGAAAAAATAATCAAGGAACTCTTGGAAGCAGACGTCATTCATCCCAGCATTAGTCATTATTCATCGCCAGTGGTCATGGTGCTTAAAAAAGATGGGGAATGGTGTATGTGTCCAAACTTCAGGGCCCTCAATAAGTTAACGATCAAAGATAAATTTCCCATCCTGGTTGTCGATGATTTGCTGGATGAACTAAATGGGGCCAATTCTTTACTAAGCTCGACCTTCGCTCGGGCTACCACCGAAATCTCATGAAAGAAGTAGACATTCCAAAGATTGCTTTCTGAACTCATGAAGGACATTATGAGTTCCTTGTAATGCCATTTGGTCTTTGTAATGCTCCATCCACTTTTCAGTGCCTTATGAACCACCTGCTTAAACCATATCTCAGAAAATTTGTCCTTGTTTTCTTTAATGGCATCCTCATCTATAGTCGCACTTGGGCCACACATCTTCAGCATGTAGATCTCCTCTTGCAACTACTCCAAAAGCATAAATTATTTGTCAAGATGTCCAAGTGCTCTTTTGGAATGGAAGAAGTTGAGTATTTAGGCCACATTGTGGGGCGTGAAGGTGTCAGGGTGGACCCCAAAAAGATCCAGGCAATGTAGGATTGACCTCAACCAAAGACCTTGAAGAGCTTGAGAGGACTTTTGGGTCCCACAGGCTACTATCACAAATTTGTCTGCAGTTATGGTCGCATTGCTAAGCCCCTCACTCAACTCCTCAAGAAACATTTATTCCTATGGAATGATGAAGCACAATAGGCCTTTATAGTTCTCAAACATGCCATGTGTTCCACTCCAGTCTTAGCACTACCCAACTTCACCAAATCTTTTGTGATTGAATGTGATGCTTCTGGTATGGGTATTGGGGTGGTCTTAATGTAGGAAGGTCGACCATTGGCCTTCACGAGCCAACAACTAAGTGGGAAGAATATAGGACAATCTACTTATGAGAAGGAGATGATGGCCATCTTACATGCAGTAGATACTTGGTGACCATACTTATTGAGGTGATGTTTCCAAATCCGCACAGACCATCAAAGCCTTAAATATTTTTCAGAGCAACACCTATCCTCACCACAACAAAATAAATGGCTTGCCAAAATGCTGGGATATGATTATGAGATAATTTACAAGAAAGGGCATGAAAATATTGTCGCAGATGCGTTATCCCACCAATTTGAGGAGGAAAGTACCCTGCTCGCAATTTCCCTTCCCATTTCAAAATGGATTGAAGAGGCTCACAAGGAATGGTTTTCACATCCCTGGCTCTCCCAACTCATTAATTAATTGCAGGCAGATCCAAATTCCACAGCAGGCTACTCGTCGTAGGATGAGATTCTTCGTTACAAGGACAGAGTCATAATATCGCCAACATCCACCCTCAAAAGCCGCATTTTGGTGGAGTTTCACCCATCTCCCGCTGCAAGACATTAAGGCTTTCAGAGGACGTATGATCACACTTGAAGATCATTTTTTGGACAGGCATAAAAAATGACATTCTTAATTTTGTAGCTGAATGCGATGTCTATCAGCACCACAAAGGAGAAACAGTCAAATCCCCAGGCACATTATAGCCATTGCCCATCCCGACCTCAATCTAGATGGACGTTTCTATGGATTTCATTACGGGTCTTCCAAACTCAGGAAACAAGTCAGTCATCATGGTGGTTGTGGACAGAATTTTTAAGTATGCTCATTTTTGTGCCCTACCCCACCCTTTTACATTGCTTTGGTTTCTCAATCTTTCATGGATCAGATCTTCAAATTGCATGGCATGCCCACTTGCATTGTGTCTGATCGTGACCCGATCTTCACCAGTAACTTTTGGCAGGAACTCTTCTGACTACAAGGTACCCAACTACAACACAGTACTTCCTATCATCCACAAACGGATGGTCAACAAATTTCCAGAGGCCTACCTTAGGTGTTTCACTTCAGAAAAGCTAAATCTTTGGGTACAGTGGTTACCTCTAGCTGAATGGTGGTATAACAGCAACTATCATGCCACCACCAAAATGACTCCATATGAAGCAGTTTATGGTCAACTCCCTCCTTCCCCTACTTCTTATATCAAGGGATGCTCGA